>CALNXK010000088.1:470000-517500 GCA_942486035.1 Porites lobata
AGGAACGAGAGTCAAAGACCGCATGAAAAATGGGGCGCATATAGTGGTGGGGACGCCGCACCAAGAGCTTGCACGCATTTTCCGATTTATTGGCTCGAAAAAATTTTCTTTTCGAATTCTCTATGTACTTATCAGTCACTACATGTATTTTGCCAGCAAAAAGTTTTTTTAGCCGGTTCCGCGCGACCAGTCAAGAACAAGAAAATAAAGAAGCCAGGCATTCAGGAATTGCCGCCTATAAAAAGAAAAGTACATTAGTTCCTTCACATACCGCAGACGGTTTCCATTTGTTGATTTGACAGAACGAACTTTGCCTTGTAACTTATGAGTTGGAGCCCACAGTATCGCAGTGTTCATGGCTGGTAACTACATCTACGTTAATCATTTACCTATATATTATTCTTCCTAGTATTTCTAATTTTAGTTAATTATTAATCACTTATGTAATTTTAAATTTTAGGAGCCGTTAAAAATTTTTTCTCTCGGTATAGTTCAAGCCGCGGGGAAGGCTAATTTTTTTTCCCGAAATATTGGCCTAGAATAAATCAGCCCTTTGCCGTAGTGCCAGCCTTGCATTCAGTTTTATTTTATTTTAGATATCAAGTGACGTCTGGCTACAGCATCTCTTTAATTACAGAACCGGCAAGAGGAAACAGTCAGTTAATATTTACGTGTTGCGTGGACCTCTGCATTAAAACAGTTTTTTCTACTTTAAGATTGTAGCTACACATAAAGAAAGTGGCAATGTCAAATTTCACAAAATGACAGTTTACACAATCATGAAATGTTCAGAATTTTACATGTGTTTTCACAATTCTTGAATTTGACATTTATTTTCTCGGGCTCCCATGAGAAATAGTCTTTGACTGGGAGTATTACGGATAACTAATTACATCTATAGCCCTTGAAAAATGTAAAAAAGAATGCGATATTGTTTAAATTATTCTGGTATAGTATACTCAGTTTTGTGATGGAGTCCGTCTTGACCTTTTTATGTTGCTGTTACATTGGCGCTTTAAGGGAATCCAAAAAAGCCTTGGATTCTGGATTTCGCGCAGCGGATTCCGGATCCTTGAGCTGTGTTCCAGATTCCAAAGACCAAGATTCCGGAGTCCACAAGTGAAAATTCCAGCATTGTGGATTCCACAAGCAAAAATTTCCCGGTTTCTGAAATCCGTATTCCCTTACACGGGGCAAATAAGTTGTTTAAGAGAGTGTCTCCCTAAAACCGGTCGACTGCGTTTCGGGTCGGAAAATCAATTTTCTTTAAACTTTGCCCATGAATTTATCTTGGTCCAAAAGTAACTGAAACCGCATTAGTTTTTGGAAATAATTCAAAATAAAAGTTTTTTGGGAGGAAAATCACTTCAACGCCAGGCGGCCAAATTTTTGCAGTCACAAAGAGTAAAAATAGCGCATATTTCTGAGTTCACCACTTCAAAGTTTTTTTTCTTTCACCGATTGTTTTCACTTCCTAGGATTAAGATGGTCCTTGAAAGATGTAAAGCACATAATTTTGGTCCTTCAAAAGCAACACATATCTAATAAATATATTTTGATTTACACCCGCTTTGTAACATATCCTGGTGTTCCAGTGTTTGTTCTCTATTTTACGTTCGTTCGTCCACCCATCCCACTTCCCCAAAATGATTTTGAATGATCTCTCTCGGTTGAGAGACTTACAATTGATCATTGAACATGCGAGATTGTACTTTATACTTTACATAAAACGTATGACCCTCAGGGTTTCGCTTTTGTAATAGCCTACTGGAGCATTTTTGCAACATGGCGGAAGCGCCACGCAATCTGCAGTTGCCTTCAGGTTATGACGAGGAGTTTGCTGATGAAGTAGAGGAAGATTTTCTTTGCTTAATTTGTCATTTGCCACTGAGGGAGCCTGTTCTTACCAGATGCGGTCACAGATTTTGTAATGCATGCCTTGAGAAACATTTCAGAAGGTAGGCCTAAATGCCTGAATTCTATTGAAAGTTGAGTGTTAAAGTAACTTTCATTCCAAACCTTTAGTTAACACCTTAACGAAAAACTGCAGCACAGCGCGTTTCTCACTGAACACCTCGATCTGAGTAGGAATATCTAAGTTGACGGAAAGTCAACCTGTATTTGCTGATGTAGACAACAGACACCTTAGCAGCTTAATCGATTAATTAGACGAAGGCCTTGTCTCTCAAATTTAGACTTTAAATAGAGGGAAACTTAACCTGATTAATCAAATCTGCTACATCGCACCCAGCTGATAATCACCGTTAAGTTATGTTACTGACGCACAAGTTAGTTAAGGTTGTTTTCTATTAGCAAACTTTTGAAATTACAAAATGTGTCTCGTTTCCGTAAATTGGAGAAGCCATTGTTCGAAGTTATTAATCTGCTCTGGAATGCGGACATTCTGTCTTCCGTGAGCAATGCCCAGGGATAAATAAGCGTTCCAATTTCGCAAGCTGGCGTTGGAGTCCTAGCAAAGCATAAAAACTTGTCAATTTTTAAAATGTCTTGAGTTCTGTGGGTTTTAGGCTCGGCAAATAAAATCAGCCACAAGTTAGTAGAAAGAAGTTTTATGGTGGAATTAATTAGTAACTATCTATCAATCAAACTTTTGAAGGCGTTTGTTTAGCTCTTGCGGGAAAGTTTCTTCAAAAGGAGTTGTGAAGTCTTTTTGTATTTAAAATAATTCTGTAAAAAAGATTATTAAATTTAGTTTTAAGCTTAGTTATGAACAAGTCAACTAAATAAAGTAACGCAAGACTTATAAGCTTAATTTGCATTTGTAAACAAAAAACTTTTTCACCGGATTTATCGATAAATTCAAGTAAAAAAGACAAAGCTTTACCTGTTAAAACTTCCAAACCGAACTTCGTCACCTTCTTCATGTATTTCGGAAATAGCTTGCTTGATTAGTTGTGAAATTTCTTAGTTTGTTACGGCAGCAAACGGGAAGGCACTTTGCTCGCAACCTACGCGAGTTTGGCAACGCTCGCTCGCTCGGAGGAACTGGAGGTGAATCAGTGAATAGTGCAGGATATTCACTGATTGAGTAGCCAATCAGAGCGCGAAAAACACTATCCACTGTTTTAGTATATACTAAAGTCAATTAATCGTAATTGTTTCTTATACCGCAAAATAACAGACAGGACGAGCAGCGCCACCCTTACTCTTGTCCTGCAGATAGGGAACGCCTGGACCGAGACCGGGTAAATCACTTCCGTTTACTTTTTATCTTCTTACGTCTGTTTGTAATATGTTTTTGGTCTTATTTATTCTTTTAACGCTTACATGTAAACTAAATTGCATAGGCGGAGTCGATCGGAACGAGCTGTTACAAAGTTACGAAACAAAGGTTCTAAATTTTTCAAGCTTTTAAGGACAAGACTAGTTGCATACTCGTTCTCACACTTTACCCACATGGCAATGTTTTCTATTTAGAACAATAAGGAAATTAGGAGTATTTTAGAAATTTCGAGCACGGCCATCTTCGAGTCTCAATAATAATATTGATAATGATGATGATGATGATGATGATGATGACGATGATGATGATCATTATGATAATGATAGCAGCCTGTTAAATTGGCTCAGGTATTTCCTGCGAAGAATGATCTTGCGCTGTTTGTTTAATTCCGTTTTGCTTGTACTTTAGGATGTTTTTCCTGATAAAGCAACAGGAAGGAAAATTTTGTCTTTGATGATCAAATGTCCAAGTGACGGTTGTTCGTGGACTGATGAACTGAGGAACAAAGAGGTAAAAACCCAAAATAACAATTATATTCAAGGTGCAATGGATTTCAGCATTTAATCAGGATTTAACCAAGGAAAAAACATCACTTTTTATTTCTTTTTCATGTATAACATTGCTTGTAACAGGCTCACCTGGAAACCTGCCCTTTCAAATTTGTTACTTGTACCAACGAACATTGCCCTCAGATAATGAAAAGAGAAGAACTGGACAATCACACAAAAACGTGCGTGTGGAGTATTATGCCGTGTATGTACTGTAAAGAGAAACAACCAAGGAAGTATTTGCAGGTATATAAAAGTTATTGAAAATAACAGATCTTTAAACAATGTTGTGTTTACGGGGGGGAACTCATCAAGTTTTAAACGGGGAGGCTCCTTGCAGAAGTCCAACCCCTTACCCTTTTCATATACCATTTTTGGCAGAAAAGGAACCACTTTCGTATACCTTCCATTGGGAAATGGTACCCCTTTCACATACCTAGTATACACAACTCTGCATTCCTTTTAACTGCTGTAAATACACTGTTTTCTTTTTTAAATACCAATAAATCACAAATGCAGAACGTTTTCTCGACTATTTCACAGTCACAAAATGTATCTGTTAGCCCTTTTGGGCCTCTCTACAGTCCGGTATGACAGATTTCCGTCCCCTTTCATATACTTCAACGAGTGAAATCTCTACCCTTTCATATTCTTAAGGCCTAAAAAATGGCACTCTTTTCGGGCGCGGCCTCCCTGTATAGGTCATTTCAGCAAGTACCCCTGGGTTTGTTCTTCAACCTTGCGCCGTAGAGATGGATTCCCCATTTCGTTCCTCCTTGATTTAGCCTTGTCACCTGTCGGTACATAGGGTGTTCTTCACGCGCGCGACCACCACAGTTAAATGGCTTTAGCAATTATTTTCTATATTTTCTGGTATTTCACTAAAGTAGAAAAATGAGCAAGTACACGTAACGAAGATGATGGTTACTCAGCTTCAAAAGCAGTACCGCCCACACAAAGTGGCTTTTGCAAAATATATATGATGATAGCAGGTAACCATTTAAAAAAGATACTGGTCTGGTCTCAAACTTTCAAGCATTTTTTACTGTTTACACTAAAATTTCCATCGGCTTACTGCGGTGAACTGAAGACAGTCTTCTGTCTTTAGTGCGTAAGGATTAATTATTTGTCTTTTTGCAGGATCACCTTAAAACGTGCATCAAGATGCCCATTCCTTGCCCTAATGGCTGTGGGAAAGAGAGATATCCTAGAGATATGGTAATTGTATTTTATCAATTGAGTGAATTTCTTGATGATAGGGTCAGTCATCGCAGAGGAGAGAGCTCTTAGTTGTCTTGCCAGTGGTTTAAAGGTGTCTCTGTATTTTGTACTGTTGAATGTCTAAATCTTTTCTGCGTGTGCATACTTAAAATGTACAGTTATTTCAGGTAACATTGTCGTACATCAAGGTCACACAACACCACAAGATCATGTGGGTAGCTGTAAAACTAATTACAACTAATTTTGTCATAACTTCACGGCTGCTACTGCCAGAATAGTACAAAACCTTACAAACGTCTACCTTTGTCGTTTTATAGTAGAAGAATCGTGTTTCATGGCTGAGCTTGGGAATTTTTTGAATGAAACATGATTTGCCAAATTGCTTCGAGGCCTCGTCGCTGAGGCTTTCTGACGACGTTATTTTGATATTTAACAATTAATGAATGAGGCTGAGTATCTTATGAAGAATTATGGAGATCGAGGAGGCTGTTATGCAGCAAGGTCGTCCCCCTTGAAACACATGATTAATCAAAGTGGGTAGAAAAAAAAATTTAAAAAAAATGAAATGCGAAATGCTGGCTTGACCGTTCTTTGTGTCATCAAGCAACGCTCCTAGTGTCATTCGCCACTTAAGAAGCGCGAAGGAAACTGGGACGAGTTAACATTCACGAAGACTAACGGTATCGCTACTGGGGACACGCCAGTCAGCTATTGGCCAATTTTACTGATGTCCTGTAAAATGTTTTGCCAAGACTTCTGGGACTATCACTAGGGACAGGACTCGTCCCAGTTTTCTACTCGTTTCTAAAGTGACGAATTTGACCTCCCCATCTGGAGAGGCGTTACGTGACGTCAAAGAGAGGTCGAGGACCACACAGAGGGGGAGACAAGCTTAACCGGTATTAGAAGCCTTAACTTTCTTTTGAAACACCTTCCTTCAGACCTGATCTTCTCTTGAGCTAGTAAAAGAAAAAAAAACTTTGTAATATTAAAAGTTATGCGAAGCTCAGGGTTTTGTTATGCGTCAGTTCTGATCACTTATTTATCATTTTATCTTAGATTCCAAATCACATTAATGACGAATGTCTTTTGACTATAGTCTTCTGCCCATATGCTCAAATGGGGTGCAATCAACAGGTTTGTTCTTTATATTCTATGAGATTGTAAATTAAGCGGACTGAAATCATTACGCATTGTACATGAGCAACGGTCTACCAAAAACTTTAATTCCTACATCATTTGTCTGTATCATCAGGCAACGCCTTTCAGTTTTATCACCGGTGACTCTATTTGTCTCCTGACACTCAGACAATTACTAGGCAAACAGACCTATATTTTGCAAAGTGTATGAACACAAATAGCAGTTTTGGTTTATAATACCATTTTCTAAGATTATTTGACTTCTTTCTACAGTTACAACGCGGAAGCGTGGATTCGCATCTCGAGTCAGGCACGCGAAAGCATCTTGACTTGGCACGTGTTAAACTTAACAGCTCACAGGCTCAGCTGGTTGAACAACGAGTTCAGTTAGATGAGGCACGAGTTCAGTTAGATGAGACACGAGTTCAGTTAGATGAGACACGGGTTCAGTTAGATGAGACACGAGTCCAGTTAGATGAGACACAAGCTCAATTAAGTTCAACCCAGGCTCAGTTAAAAAATACAAAAGAAACAACAAGAAAACTTGAGGGGAAATTAGAGGCTCTTCAGACGCAGCTAGAAACAAAAGTGAAGGCAGATAAAGGGGCCGACAACAAACGGTTTATTTGGAAGATTGAAAATTTCAGTGAAATTTTGAAGCAAGCCAAGGCAGGATTTAAGGAAGAGGTAGTAAGTGATCCATTTTACACTGGATGTTATGGCTACAAATTACAAGTGATATTGCGTCCTTTCACTAAGGGGCTGACCCAATTAGACGACTCTCTCTACTTTGGTATCGCTTCAGTGGAAGGTAAATACGATGACATATTACCCTGGCCTTTTACAAAGAAAATAACGTTCACAGTGATTGATCAAAACGAAGATCTCAAAGAAAGGAATAACATTACAGCAAATTTAAGGCCAAGTTCTTAATAAGCACCTATATTCTGTGGAAGACCAACAGGACATTTATCGTTTGATAGTGATCGTATGTTTTTCATACCTCATGAAAGGCTTCAAACAAGGCGCTACATTTTGAACGACAATTTGTTTCTTCAGGTCGATGTAGGACCTGATGACTGGATAAGTTTTTAGACCGTTCATACCTGTTTAGGCGAATCACGCAGACAGAGTTGATACTCAGTCCACATCGAGAGACTGGAGGCTTTTTCTAAAGAAAGGGTAATTCACTTGTTTCTAAAGGGTACTCATATCGATTGGTTCTCTGGACTACGAATGTTAAGTATACATTTTCAATAAATGGCTCTTTCAAGTATTCTCTAGGAACTGCAGATGAAGTCATGAACTTGCACTGGATTTTTTTAAAGTTAAATTATTTTGTAGCACACTAGTTTTTTCTTGTATAGGAGCCTACCTTCTCAGCCAATCTTAACAATAATTACAGTGGAACCTTCAGTCATGGGATATCCTCGGAACCAAAGCAAGTGTCCCCTGAATGGTGACAAATTAAATATTCATCCTTTCTTCTAGCTTGCGAAGGAAGCATTTTCGCATGATTTCGTCGAGAAAGTTGGTTGCTGTCATTATCTCAAGCAGCTAGATAATGTATAAAAATCATGATTAACTTACCTCTGCGATGTTGTGTACGTGTTGGCAGTACATCGATTTAAGCTGAGACAGTTCTTGTTTTGCCGAAAGCTGTTGCCATTGTTGTGGTTTCAACGATTTTTGTGGTCAGTCACCTTTTGAGTGCTAAAAGGTGTCCGAGTTCCGGACCCAGAGAGATTGTCCCTTTCCCTGAATAGAGGTGTCTCCTCAATATAGAGGTAACAAATACAAAGATTACGTGAACATTTTTCCGGGACCAAATTTTGTGTCCTCTGAATGGTAGTCTGCTACACAGTCGTTTTTAGAGTCATCACGCAATGCTCCTCCCCACTTTTTGGGGAGGAGCGTTGCGTGACGACACTAAAAACGGCTGTGTAGCAGACTATCTGAATGGAAGTGTCTCTCGAATAGAGGTGTCCGAAATGAGAAGTTCCACTGTAAAGGAAAAACCTTTAAGAAGCAGTCAAAATTGTTCGTGCTGCGTAAGATGGATACACCTTAGACCCACCCAAGGTCTTTTAGCATCAGTCAGAACCCAAATGAGAAGTACAAAGGGTAAATCAATCATAATCAGCATATCATTTTTGTTAAGTATATTATGATTATGAAGCTTGATATATCTATTTGAAGTCTAAGTTTAATTAACATTGTTATTCATTACTAAGTCTAGGATTACCCTTCTCATAAGCTCATCTCAGTGATACAGAGATCGGTGTTGAAAAGGGAATAAACGCAAGCAATAAACATGTTGCATTCCATGTGAACAATTGTCTGTGCGCATGCGTCCGTGGTCAGGCGCCCGGGATTAAGTGGATGATGGATAACAATCCCCTTCTTTAACCTATAATTTTCCAATCCCACTTTCCAGTGTCCAAACTTCCATTTCCTTCATCAGAAGTCAGAAAATCTCACTGATTAGAACCTCTGAAAACCAGCTTGAGGATTGAACAATGACTTACGTTTGCAGTCTTCCAGGAGCGGCAGCCGGTCAATGCCCCGCCTCAAGGCTAGTCATTTCCATCTGTGTCAAGATGGTATATGCACATAAAGAAAGTGCTGAAGTGGTGGCACTTTTATGTTGCTGTTTAAGATATTAAAAAAATACGAGAATGTCGGCCTTATCCTAGTGTTCCTGTCCTTGTTTGCGCCCCGGGGTTTGCACGCGAAAATAAAAAGACCTTTGCGTTTGCGTTTGCCATGTCTATTCGACCATTCGAACTACCCACCCAACCACCCCCCACAAAGATTTCTTTAGTCTCTCTCGGTCAAGAGACTTGCGCTGGCGATTAAATTCTAGGTCACTTCGACATATAGTTTGACCTTAAGTGGTTTCGCTTTCGCAATAGCCTGATGCTGGAGCATCTTTGCACCATGGTGGAAGCCACACAACTTGCTTGAGTTACCTTTTTGTCTCTGTCGTTCTTTTCTTCCTTATCTTAATCGCATACAGCTTCTCAGAAGAGGAAAGTTTTTCGTTGCCTCCACTTGTTTTGCTCAAAGCACAATAATCACGAAATCATTTTCCAAAGTACGAGTCTCTGATAGCGATGACACCAGATTTCTGGCAACTGTTGTGAAGATTTCTTCCACTTCAGGCGTTGTCAAGCCGTCAAGAACTCTGTCTGCCTCTTGCTCTGCGTTATTCTTACTCGTAAACAAGTACTGCTAAATTTTTTTCGAGGTCTTCACTTGTTTGATCTGTAATAATCTCGCAAACATGTATAAAAACAAAGAAAACAAGTTCCCGTGACGTTATCCATGAGGTTGCCATGTGGGCAACGACCAATCAATTTTAAGTCGTCAAGAACTCTTTTTGTCTCGGTTTTTTCGTTTTTCCTCTCTGTAAACAGCTTCTAAACGTTTTTCGCAGCCTTCATTTGCCTAATCCGAATTAAGACCAAATAATGTCGCAAACCAGTAGCGGATCCAGGGGAGGGGCCCGGGGAGCCGCCTCCCCCTTATTTTTAGAACAAAATGAGGACCGAAGGGGCGAAAAAAAATTTTGAGACCGTCCCCCCCCACCCCCCCACTTATCTCAGACTATAGATGACCGCCCCCCCCCCTTATCTGAACGTCTGGATCCGCCACTGCAAACATTTTCAAAACCGCGCGCCATTTTCAACAAAAAAACTGAAGAAACGCGTAAGCCGTAACGTAACGTGTATCCATATGCCTGTACTCTCATAGATCAGGACAGATCACAGCGAGCGTAATATTCACCACATATTGTATAAACATAAGGAAAGTGCTAAATTAATGTATAACAGTGCAATATTTCTGTTACTGTACGTACGTAGTGGTTTAAGATATTTGAAAGATACGAAAATACCGGCCTTATCCTAGCAGTGTTCCTGTGCTTATTTGCGCGCGAGAATGGAGGTTGGCTCTCCATGTCCTCAACAAGCTTGATAATCTACCCACCCCACCACCCCTAAACGATTTCTTGAGTTTCTCTTGTGGCTGGAGGTTAAATTCGATTCCAGGTCACTTAAACAAAGAGATTGTGACCGGGGTTTCGCAAATATTCTCCAAATAGCAGATGTCGACCTTTGGGTTGTGTTCCTGCTGTTCTTGTCATGTTTTTAGCTATAATTTCACCTAGTTCTTACTCTTGAAACGAGTGAAATGTCGGCCATTTTTTGTTTTCACAACCAAAACAACTCAACCTTGTCCACAGGTCTTCTCGGTTAACAGTGCATTAACCTGCAAGAACGCAGCATTTTTGACGTCATTTCCCCGTTAAACACAAAATTCTTCCAAATTTGGTCATCAGTAAATGTTTATGGTGAATTATGCGTGTGCTTTTAGCCAATCAGAATCGGGGAAATATTTTGAATGAATAATAATCTATTTTATGTCTAATAGGAGAGAAACCTTGAAGTGTTAGTAGTCAACCTTGAGAGCTAAGCTTCACCAAATTATTTAGTGTCGATGTGATTGGAATTTATGCGTGAGCCTTAATGTATTTAAAAGGGAACACTGGTCTCTGAACAGACGCTTAAACCATATTTTAAATTAATTGCTTTTAGACACATTTTACACTTTCAACACACCAACTCCTAACGAAGATGGTGTATTTACCGCTTTTCAACTGTTTATTTGTTTATTTATTCAGACAGGAAGCTCAGAACCAGCCTTATACTTGTCCTGCAGATAGGAAACGCCTGGACCGAGACCGGGTAAATCACTTTCATTTACCTTGTAACCTCTTTGTTTATTGCGTTTTGATCTTGTCTATTATTTATTTATTTATTTATTTATTTAAGGCTTGAACGCAAAATGAAGCATACAGGGTAAAAAACAATGTGAAACGAGCTGCTATCAAGTGATAAAACACGATATCTTTTAGCTTTTAGAACAAGACAGTCGCATCCACCCATTGATATTTTTTATCCATGAAAATGTGAGATTTATCTCAATTACTAATAACTGCCTTCATCATCATCACCATCATCATCCTCATCATCATTGTTTTCATCATCACCATCAACATAAAGGTCTTACGTTCTAATCAAACTTTGGCTAAAGAAATCTAATAAAAAACCGTCCTTTGAGTCGAAGACAGTTCAAAGAGGCACCTATTTACAGAGGATTTTTAACCCCTCCGTGTTTACACGTTTCCCACAGTTCCCATGATCCTTTTCTTAAACACTTAAAGATTCATATTGGATTGATCATGAGTACTACGTTTAATATTCTTTCTAATTGAACTGTAGGATGTATTTCCTGACAACGCAACAGGGAGGAAAATTTTGTCAATGGTGATCAAATGCCCAAGTGACGGTTGTTCGTGGACTGGTGAGCTGAGAGACAAAAAGGTAAAACTGGCCAAAACAAAAATTGTATCCAAGGCGCGGAGGATAACATGATCATTTTCAAATTGAGTAGGCCCCAGTCTCTTTCAACCACGTTTGAAACTGAATAAATCAAGTATTTTACTTATGGCGTTACGTTGCTACGCGTCCTGATGACTAAAAGTGTGGAGGGGTAATAGCTCAGATTCGTAGAGTCAGTTTTGGCATGTCAAGTCTTCCTGTTTAATTGCGCCAGAATCGCTTTCAGGACAGATGATTCAGTTAAATTGCAACACGACAAAGTAGACTTTTTACCAGGGCTTTTCGTCACGCCTTCTACACAAATAGACCTTTTCAGCTTGTATGTTTTGTTTTCCCATTTCAGGCCACGTGATGATACCCCATAGAACTATTTTTTCGAATGTTATCATATCATGCACAAGAGAGAATGAGCTAGCTCATTCTGTCTTGGTATGCATAATTTCTGAAAAGACATAATACATTCATTTGAGTGTCAAAAGTGACACAGACTAGTCGCAATTATTCGTTAACGAAAATCCCCACGAATGTTAGCTAATTTCTAACTGGCGTCGAAACTAAGACATTTGGTAGTTCGGAACTCAAGAAGAAAAATGAAAGAGATCACTGCTTCTCAAGTGATCTTTCAATTCTCACAAGTTGTTATTATTAAAAACAGGCTCACCTGGAGGCTTGCCTCTTCAAAATTATTACTTGTATCAACGAAAATTGCCATGTGACCGTGAAAAGAAAAGACCTCCTACAGCACTTTGCAAACACGTGCGAATGGATAATCATACGATGTGAATACTGTGAAGACCTATACCCAAAGTGGCACTTGCAGGTTAGTGGTCTCCCACGCAGACGTTCTTAGGGGTTCGTCACGCGTGCACGCATGGTAAGCAGGAATTGTTAAAAATAATACGACTTTCTTTTTCAACCGCTCCGCCACAGTTTTTGTGGCTACTGCCTCCTTTTAGGGAACGTAATCATCTTTAGTGGTGTTTTTGTTTTGTTTGCTTATTTGTTTTGTCGTTGTTGTTTTTTAAATATGTGCCCGCCAGAGCAAAAATAGTATATTTATGGATAAACAATCTGAATTATTGTTTACTACAACTTACATTCCTTTTTAACTGCAATATATTCTACAAAACTAAAACAGTAGCCACATGCAGTTACAGACTGCTTTTTATTCCAGTTGACAACGGGATAACTCTTTCGTTTGATCTTGACTTAGATTTGTGAGCAGAAACTTTTCCCTTATTGTACTGAGTACTGTAAGATTTTTCTCTGCTTACTAGTGCCTGAAAAAATGACGTTTTTCAGTTTTAGTGGAAAAGAATAGGAACAACTGACAATAGTTCTATTCAGGACTACGTTCACCAGCGGACGATCATACTCAACCTTCTTATCAGAATGACTCCTAAGTTCAAATCTTCCACTGAAAGAGAATAAGTTATATATTTGTGTTTTTTCAGGATCACTTGGAAAAGTGCCGTAAGATTCCACTTCCTTGCCCTAATAGCTGTGGAGATTTAATTTCTAGAGAAATGGTAAATGAATTTCATTGTAGTTTAAATGACGTCATCAAGGATCGGAGTATCAATTCATCGCAGGGTTTCAACCTTGCGGGTAGGGCTGTCGGTTGTTTGTCTTGGCAAAGTTGTTATAAAAAGTTTGAAAAGATTTGCCAAACCTCAAAACCTCAAAGCGAGTAAATAAATATTACAAATTATGTGTGAGCTACGGCGGAAACAAATCGGTCAAATCGATATGGTCGTGGTCCTTGAGGGGTTGTGCCGAATAAATGTACATGACCGAAGTGACTGCAAAAAAATACTGGGATAAATGTAGAAAATGTAGGCTTGATAGGGACCAGGAACCTGAACTTTAGAACCCTTTTCTTCTGTCCTGAGGGGCAGTCAGTCGGGTCGAGAGAAAACGCGACGAGAAGAGCCCTTTCCGCCAGTGCCTGAAACCGTTTTTCTCTAAGAGGCCATGCTATGCACTGGGTCTTGAGTGAGTCAGTTCGCTGATTTAATTTTATCATTTTCTTTTAGATTCCAAATCACATTGATAACGACTGTCCTTTGTCGTTAGTCTCCTGCCCATATGCTCAAATGGGATGCATTGAAAAGGTTTGTTGTTGATCATTAAATACAATAATGAAATTAATGAATACATCAGAGATTTAAAACATGATTAATTAGTTATACATTGAGTAACAACGATCTGCTAAAGATTTCACTTCCGACCGTTTATTTGTTATCAGGAGCCGTCTTTTAGTTCTTTCACCACTGATTGCTGATATATATGCACCCACCCTGAGCACTTAAGCCAATTACTAAGCAAAAACAAACATTTATATGCCACTGATACGCCATAAGACTCCAAAATTTATAATCTATTTTCTAAGATGATTTGTCTTGTGTTTTCAGTTTCGTCGCAAAAACGCGGATTCGCATCTTAAGTCAGCCATGCGAGAGCATCTTGAATTTGCCTGTGTTAAACTTAACAACACACAGCTTCAGTTGAATGAGCAACGAGTTCAGTTAGATGAAACACGAGTTCAGTTGGATGAGACACGAGTTGATTTGGATGAAACACGAGTTTTGTTGAATGACACACGAGTTCAGTTAGCAGAAACACAAGCCAAATTAAGCTTTTTAGCAGTTAAAGATGGTGGCAAAAAAAGTTATATTTGGAAGATTACATCGCTCAGTGAACGTTGGAGGCAAGTATTAAAGGGAAAGATAGAAAGTGATCCATTCTACACTGGACTTTATGGCTACAAATTAAAAGTGTTTGCCGCTCCTTGCTTTTTGGAATACCCTTCTAATGATAAGCAACTCTTGATCCGTTTCGGTATTGTTTTAATGGAAGGTGAATATGATGACATATTACCCTGGCCTTTCAGCAAGACAATAACGTTCACAATAATTGATCAAAATGAGGATCTCAAAAAAAGGCAAAACTATATTTATTATTTAAGCCCAAGAATACTGAAATGCCATGACATGATATTCTCAGAAAGACCAGGAAAAGAAATGAAGGAAGTTGAAAGTCAGCTACCGTTTGTGATAACTCAGGAGACACTTAAATCAAGGCGATACGTTGTAAATGACACTCTGTTTTTTCAGGTCGATGTGGATCTTGATGATGATGACTAGTTATCCCCTTGTCCCGTTTCTTTTCAACTGAATCATTCAAACGGTTGATTTACAGTTCACAGCGGAAATTGGAGACCTTTTCTAAAGAAACGGGGTTCATTCACATTTAACTCAGTAAACGACTCTCTTGAGTATTCTCTGTGTATACTGAGAACTGAGAACTCATCTAACTGAACTGATTTAGAGCTAGTGTAACCATATTTGTTTTGAGTAAGCTCCCACCCTCTCGACCAATCGAGAAAATACATAAAGTCAAACCTGACTATTAAGGTCACCCACTGAGTCAAAAGTGGTCACTTGCCCTTTATATCGATTACCTCTTTTCATATTATTGCACTGGTTACACTGAGTGTGTGCATTGTACGTGTGGCATTGAATGGTGTCTTTTTTTGTTTTATTTTTGAACAAAAAGAGTACCTTTAGGTTAATTAAACCTGTATTGAACTGTCAACCTATTTTCAGCGGTCAATTGACCATTCAACATACGCTCCCATAATTATCTCCCAATTTTTGATAAATAGGATGGTTAACAAAATGGAATTTCTTCTGCTTTGAGCCAGTTACAAAAATCTTTACCTACATGTCAGGTAATTTCTACATGAAGAATTGGCAAAAAAAATATTTAGTTCCTTGACACGAAACCTAGTAAGCGACTCCTCCCCACTGCCTCCCCACCCCCCTCCACCTTCCTCTCGAAAAAGCACCCTCCTGCGAATTAGACCCTTTCAAACAAACAAACAAACAAACACTTAAATTTCAAAAGGGTGCTTAATTACAGTCGCGCTGTACTCTCCCTTGTGGCCCTATGAAACTACTAAAATTCTAAAAATCCTAAAAAACTAGAATACTAAAGTAATAAATGTTTAAATATCAAGTTTAACAAAGCTAAAAAATGTTCAGCCAGTTCCAAAACTCTCTCTGGCTGTTTCCCTTAGTCTTAAATAAACACCTGGACATTGTCTGTTCCAGGCGTGTTCAGATCGTGTGGACGGCGCAAGGAGATATGCGCTGGAAAAAAAAACAGCGAGGGGGTAGGGTAGGGAATGACAGCGATGAAACCTCTCCCCTCCTCTCTCCCTCTTCCTATTTTCCTCCTTATTTTTCTCCTCGCTCTCTTACTTCGCACCATACTACACTATCCGAACACCTGGAATGGGCTAAAATATCTTTTTATGGTCGATCGGCGTCACGCGTCAACTGCATAAGTACGTCAAGACATAGCCTGCGTAGCAAGCGTTTCCCAGGGGCACCCGACATCAATTTTCGGGAAATATCTGTTCGGAAGACGATTTGAGATCTAGAATTTTCGGAACATTTGTTGTAAAATTTCTTGCTTGCCTGCCTCTCCTAGGATTTTCGAACATCTAAAAAATGGTATAATTGCCCATTTTTAACGGATTTTCACCCTAAAAGGGTCACCTAGAGTTTTCGGAAGCCTTTTTTCTGGCTGAAATTTTCGAAAAGGTAACTTTTTATCCCTATAATTTTGGGATCACTAGACTTTCAGCTAGGAAATTCGAACAGATGAAAAATTTTTAAGGGAATTAAAATATGCCTATATCTGCCGTTTAAATACTGCTACAATGCTATGTTTAAGTGGTTTTGAACTATATTCTCGTTGGTTGACCCTGGTTTCCGTGCGGTTACGGAGCAAAAAACGAGGAGGAACGAGAGTCAAAGACCGCATGAAAAATGGGGCGCATATAGTGGTGGGGACGCCGCACCAAGAGCTTGCACGCATTTTCCGATTTATTGGCTCGAAAAAATTTTCTTTTCGAATTCTCTATGTACTTATCAGTCACTACATGTATTTTGCCAGCAAAAAGTTTTTTTAGCCGGTTCCGCGCGACCAGTCAAGAACAAGAAAATAAAGAAGCCAGGCATTCAGGAATTGCCGCCTATAAAAAGAAAAGTACATTAGTTCCTTCACATACCGCAGACGGTTTCCATTTGTTGATTTGACAGAACGAACTTTGCCTTGTAACTTATGAGTTGGAGGTCACAGTATCGCAGTGTTCATGGCTGGTGACTACATCTGCGTTAATCATTTACCTATATATTATTCTTCCTAGTATTTCTAATTTTAGTTAATTATTAATCATTTATGTAATTTTAAATTTTAGGAGCCGTTAAAAATATTTTCTCTCGGTATAGTTCAAGCCCCGGGGAAGGCTAATTTTTTTCCCCGAAATATTGGCCTAGAATAAATCAGCCCTTTGCCGTAGTGCCAGCCTTGCATTCAGTTTTATTTTATTTTAGATATCAAGTGACGTCTGGCTACAGCATCTCTTTAATTAGAGAACCGGCAAGAGGAAACAGTCAGTTTATATTTACGTGTTGCGTGGACCTCTGCATTAAAACAGTTTTTTCTACTTTAAGATTGTAGCTACACATAAAGAAAGTGACAATGTAAAATTTCACAAAATGACAGCTTACACAATCATGAAATGTTCAGAATTTTACATGTGTTTTCACAATTCTTGTGAAAACTGACATTTATTTTCTAGGGCTCCCATGAGAAATAGTCTTTGACTGGGAGTATTACGGATAACTAATTACATCTATAGCCCTTGAAAAATGTAAAAAAGAATGCGATATTGTTTAAATTATTCTGGTACAAGGTGTTTGTCCACCGAAAATTAAAATTAGTACACTCAATTTTGTGATGGATTCCGTCTTGACCTTTTTATGTTGCTGTTACATTGGCGCTTTAAGGGAATCCAAAAAAGCCTTGGATTCTGGATTTCGCGCAGCGGATTCCGGATTCCTTTAGCTATGTTCCAGATTCCAAAACCCAAGATTCCTGATCCACAAGTGAAAATTCCAGCATTGTGGATTCCAGAAGCAAAAATTTCACGGTTTCTGAAATCCGTATTCCCTTACACGGGGCAAAAAAGTTGTTTAAGAGGGACTCCCTAAAACCGGTCGACTGCGTTTCGGGTCGGAAAATCAATTTCCTTTAAACTTTGCCCATGAATTTATCTTGCTTCAAAAGTAACTGAAACCGCATTAATGTTTGGAAATAATTGAAAATAATTTTTCTTTTCGGGCCCACTTCAGTGCCGGCGGCCAAATTTTTGCAGTGAACATGGTGATAAGGAGTAAAAATAGCGCATATTACTGATTTCACCACTTCAAAGTTTTCACTTTCACCGACTGTTTTCACTTCCTAGGATTAAGATGGTCCTTGAAAGATGTAAAGCAAATAATTTTGGTCTTTTAAAAGCAACACATATCTATTAAATATTTATTGATTTACACTTTGCACCATATCCTGGTATTCCTGTGTTTCTCCTCTTTTTTACGTTCGTTCGTCCACCCACCCCACTTCCCCAAAATGAGTTTGAATAATCCCTCCCGGGGGAAACTCCACGTATGAAAGGGGTGGGGATGCTCGTCGGAAATTTTGAATTAAACCCCTAAAGGAGACCGATCTGGGCGTGGCCCAAGCTTTTTTTGACCCCCAAAAGAGACCATGTTAAAACAAGAAAAATGAGAAAACTTGAATTATATGAATGGAGTAAATAAAACGAATTAAAAATATACATATCAAATATATATTTTTATATTTTTTCGTGTGCAACCGTAAACGAGACCTTCACGGCTAAATAATGCCCAGAACACCCTAAATCAGACCAAAATCCGAAATTTACACCCCTAAGCGAGACGACGAGCATCCCCGCCCCTTTCACATGCGGAGTCCCCCCCCCCGGATCCCTCTCGTATTACCCTGAGGGTTTCGCTTTTGCAATAGCCTACTGGAGCATTTTTGCAACATGGCGGAAGCGCCACGCAATCTGCAGTTGCCTTCAGGTTATGACGAGGAGTTTGCTGATGAAGTAGACGAAGATTTTCTTTGCTTAATTTGTCATTTGCCACTGAGGGAGCCTGTTCAAACAAGATGCAGTCACAGATTTTGTAATGCCTGCCTTGAGAAACATTTCAGAAGGTAGGCCTAAATACCTGAATTCTATTGAAAGTTGAGTGTTAAAGTAACTTTCATTCCAAACCTTTAGTTAACACCTTAAAGAAAAACTGAAGCACTGGGGCGCTTTCCATTGAACACCTCGATCTGAGTAAGAACATCTCAGTTGACGGAAAGTCAGCAACCCTTATTTACTAATGCAAACAACAGACACCTTAGCAGCTTAATCGATTTATTAGACGAAGGCCTTGTCTCTCAAATTTAGATTTCAAATAGATTAAAATTTAATCTGATACATCCCACCCAGCTGATAATCATGATATCAAGTTAGTTAAGGTTGTTTTCTATAAGCAAACTTTTGAAATTACAAAATGTGTCTCGTTTCCGTAAATTGGAGAAGCCATTGTTCGAAGTTATTGATTTGCTCTGGAATGCGGACATTCTGTCTTCCGTGATCAATGCCCAGGGATAAATAAGCGTTCCAATTTCGCAAGCTGGCCATGGAGTCCTAGCAAAGCATAAAAACTTGTCAATTTTTAAAATGTCTTGAGTTCTGTGGGTTTTAGGCTCGGCAAATAAAATCAGCCACAATTTAGTAGAAAGAAGTTTTATGATGGAATTAATTAGTAACTATCTATCAATCCATGTTCCTGTTAATTTTAATTAAATATATAACAATTATTCACCGAAGTGGAGGTGGCTAGTATTGAAGATTTACCGAGGCCGCGAAGCGGCGAGGTAAATATCCAATACTAGCCATCGACACTGAGGTGAATAATTCTTTTAGTATATACTAAAGCAGTGAGATCATTGAGCACAAAAATGATGATTTTTAACTCATTTACTGTTGCCAACGATTACAATTTTGGCGCGCGATGACCGAACGGCCGAGGTCGTCGCTTTTTCTTAGCGACAAATAAAACTTTTGAAGGCGTTTGTTTAGCTCTTGCGGGAAAGTTTCTTCAAAAGGAGTTGTGAATTCTTTTTGTATTTAAAATAATTCTGTAAAAAAGATTATTAAATTTAGTTTTAAGCTTAGTTATGAACAAGTCAACTAAATAAAGTAACGCAAGACTTATAAGCTTAATTTGCATTTGTAAACAAAAAACTTTTTCACCGGATTTATCGATAAATTCAAGTAAAAAAGACAAAGCTTTACCTGTTAAAACTTCCAAACCTAACTTCGTCACCTTCTTCATGTATTTCGGAAATAGCTTGCTTGATTAGTTGTGAAATTTCTTAGTTTGTTACGGCAGCAAACGGGAAGGCACTTTGCTCGCAACCTACGCGAGTTTGGCAACGCTCGCTCGCTCGGAGGAACTGGAGGTGAATCAGTGAATAGTGCAGGATATTCACTGACTGAGTAGCCAATCAGAGCGCGCGAAAAACACTATCCACTGTTTTAGTATATACTAAAGTCAATTAATCGTAATTGTTTCTTATACTGCAAAATAACAGACAGGACGAGCAGCGCCACCCTTACTCTTGTCCTGCAGGTAGGGAACGCCTGGACCGAGACCGGGTAAATCACTTCCGTTTGCTTTTTATCTTCTTACGTCTGTTTGTAATATGTTTTTGGTCTTATTTATTCTTTTAACGCTTACATGTAAACTAAATTGCATAGGCGGAGTCGATCGGAACGAGCTGTTACAAAGTTACGAAACAAAGGTTCTAAATTTTTCAAGCTTTTAAGGACAAGACTAGTTGCATACTCGTTCTCACACTTTACCCATATGGCAATGTTTTCTATTTAGAACAATAAGGAAATTAGGAGTATTTTAGAAATTTCGGGCACGGCCATCTTCGAGTCTCAATAATAATATTGATAATGATGATGATGATGATGATGATGATGACGATGATGATGATGATTATGATAATGATAGCAGCCTGTTAAATTGGCTCAGGTATTTCCTGCGAAGAATGATCTTGCGCTGTTTGTTTAATTCCGTTTTGCTTGTACTTTAGGATGTTTTTCCTGATAATGCAACAGGAAGGAAAATTTTGTCTTTGATGATCAAATGCCCAAGTGACGGTTGTTCGTGGACTGATGAACTGAGGAACAAAGAGGTAAAAACCCAAAATAACAATTATATTCAAGGTGCAATGGATTTCAGCATTTAATCAGGATTTAACCAAGGAAAAAACATCACTTTTTCTTTCTTTTTCATGTATAACATTGCTTGTAACAGGCTCACCTGGAAACCTGCCCTTTCAAATTTGTTACTTGTACCAACGAACATTGCCCTCAGATAATGAAAAGAGAAGAACTGGACAATCACACAAAAACGTGCGTGTGGAGTATTATGCCGTGTATGTACTGTAAAGAGAAACAACCAAGGAAGTATTTGCAGGTATATAAAAGTTATTCAAAATAACAGATCTTTAAACAATGTTGTGTTTCCGGGCGGAACTCATCAAGTTTTAAACGGGGAGGCTCCTTGCCGAAGTCCAACCCCTTACCCTTTTCATATACCATTTTTGGCAGAAAAGGAACCACTTTCGTATACCTTCCATTGGGAAATGGTACCCCTTTCACATACCTAGTATACACAACTCTGCATTCCTTTTAACTGCTGTAAATACACTGTTTTTTTTTTTTTAAATACCAATAAATCACAAATGCAGAACGTTTTCTCTACTATTTCACAGCCACAAAATGTATCTGTTAGCCCTTTTGGGCCTCTCTGCAGTCCGGTATGACAGATTTCCGTCCCCTTTCATATACTTCAACGAGTGAAATCTCTACCCTTTCATATTCTTAAGGCCTAAAAAATGGCACTCTTTTCGGGCGCGGCCTCCCTGTATAGGTCATTTCAGCAAGTACCCCCGGGTTTGTTCTTCAACCTTGCGCCGTAGAGATGGATTCTCCATTTCGTTCCTCCTTGATTTAGCCTTGTCACCTGTCGGTACATAGGGTGTTCTTCACGCCCGCGACCACCACAGTTAAATGTCTTTAGCAATTATTTTCTATATTTTCTGGTATTTCACTAAAGTAGAAAAATGAGCAAGTACTCGTAAAGAAGATGATGGTTACTCAGCTTCAAAAGCAGTACCGCCCACACAAAGTGGCTTTTGCAAAATATATATGATGATAGCAGGTAACCATTTCACCTCTTTCAGACAAAAAAGAAAAAAAGATACTGGTCTGGTCTCAAACTTTCAAGCATTTTTTACTGTTTACACTAAAATTTCCATCGGCTTACTGCGGTGAACTGAAGACAGTCTTCGGTCTTAAGTGTGTAAGGATTAATTATTTGTCTTTTTGCAGGATCACCTTAAAACGTGCATCAAGATGCCCATTCCTTGCCCTAATGGCTGTGGGAAAGAGAGATATCCTAGAGATATGGTAATTGTATTTAATCAATTGAGTGAATTTCTTGATGATAGGGTCAGTCATCGCAGAGGACTCGGAGCTGTTAGTTGTCGTACCAGTGTTTTAAAGTTCTCTCTGTATTTTGTACTGTTGAATGTCTAAATCTTTTCTGCGTGTGCATACTTAAAATGTACAGCTATTTCAGGTAACGTTGTCGTATATCAAGGTCACACAACACCACAAGATCATGTGGGTAGCTGTAAAACTAATTACAACTAATTTTGTCATAACTTCACGGCTGCTACTGCCAGAATAGTACATAACCTTACAAACGTCTACCTTTGTCGTTTTATAGTAGAAGAATCGTGTTTCATGGCTGAGCTTGGGAATTTTTTTAATGAAACATGATTTGCCATATTGCTTCGAGGCCTCGTCGCTGAGGCTTTCTGACGACGTTATTTGATATTTAACAATTAATGAATGAGGCTGAGTATCTTATGAAGAATTATGGAGATCGAGGAGGCTGTTATTCAGCAAGGTCGTCCCCCTTGAAACACATGATTAATCAAAGTGGGTGGAAAAAAAATTTAATAAAAATTAAATGCGAAATGCTGGCTTGACCGTTCTTTGTGTCATCAAGCAACGCTCCTAGTGTCATTCGCCACTTAAGAAGCGCGAAGGAAACTGGGACGAGTTAACATTCACAAAGACTAACGGTATCGCTACTGGGGACACGCCAGTCAGCTATTGGCCAATTTTACTGCTGTCCAGTAAAATGTTTCGCCAAGACTTCTGGGACTATCACTAGGGACAGGACTAGTCCCAGTTTTCTACTCGTTTCTAAAGTGACGAATTTGACCTCCCCATCTGGAGAAGCGTTACGTGACCTCAAAGAGAGGTCGAGGACCACACAGAGGGGGAGACAAGTTTAACCGGTATTAGAAGCCTTAACTTTCTTTTGAAACACCTTTCTTCAGACCTGATCTTCTCTTGAGCTAGTAAAAGAAAAAAAACTTTGTAAAATTAAAAGTTATGCGAAGCTCAGGGTTTTGTTATGCGTCAGTTCTGATCACTTATTTATCATTTTATTTTAGATTCCAAATCACATTAATGACGAATGTCCGTTTACTTTAGTCTTCTGCCCATATGCTCAAATGGGGTGCAATCAACAGGTTTGTTCTTTATATTCTATGAGATTGTAAATTGAGCGGACTGAAATCCTTACGCATTGTACATGAGCAACGGTCTACCAAAAACTTTAATTCCTACATCATTTGTCTGTGTCATCAGGCGACGCCTTTCAGTTTTATCACCGGTGACTCTATTTGTCTCCTGACACTCAGACAATTACTAGGCAAACAGACCTATATTTTGCAAAGTGTATGAACACAAATAACAGTTTTGGTTTATAATACCATTTTCTAAGATTATTTGACTTCTTTCTACAGTTACAACGCGGAAACGTGGATTCGCATCTCGAGTCAGGCACGCGAAAGCATCTTGACTTGGCACGTGTTAAACTTAACAGCTCACAGGTTCAGCTGGTTGAACAACGAGTTCAGTTAGATGAGGCACGAGTTCAGTTAGATGAGACACGAGTTCAGTTAGATGAGACACGGGTTCAGTTAGATGAGACACGAGTCCAGTTAGATGAGACACAAGCTCAATTAAGTTCAACCCAGGCTCAGTTAAAAAATACACAAGAAACAACAAGAAAACTTGAGGGGAAAGTAGAGGCTCTTCAGACGCAGCTAGAAACAAAAGTGCAGATAAAGGGGCCGACAACAAACGGTTTATTTGGAAGATTGAAAATTTCAGTGAAATTTTGAAGCAAGCCAAGGCAGGATTTAAGGAAGAGGTAGTAAGTGATCCATTTTACACTGGATGTTATGGCTACAAATTACAAGTGATAGTGCGTCCTTTCACTAAGGGGCTGACCCAATTAGACGACTCTCTCTACTTTGGTATCGCTTCAGTGGAAGGTGAATACGATGACATATTACCCTGGCCTTTTAAAAAGAAAATAACGTTCACAGTGATTGATCAAAACGAAGATCTCAAAGAAAGGAAAAACATTACAGCAAATTTAAGGCCAAGTTCTAAAGCACCTATATTCTGTGAATGACCAACAGGACATTTATCGTTTGATAGTGATCGTATGTTTTTCATACCTCATGAAAGACTTCAAACAAGGCGCTACATTTTGAACGACAATTTGTTTCTTCAGGTCGATGTAGGACCTGATGACTGGATAATTTTTTAGTCCGTTCATACCTGTTTAGGCGAATCACGCAGACAGAGTTGATACTCAGTCCACAGGTCGAGAAACTAGAGGCTTTTTCTAAAGAAAGGGTAATTCACTTTTCACTCAGTTAAGTATACGTTTTCAATAAATGGCTCTTTCAAGTATTCTCTAGGAACTGCAGATGAAGTCATGAACTTGCACTAGATTTATTTTGTAGCACACTAGTTTTTTCTTGTATAGGAGCTTACCTTCTCAGCTAATCTTAAAAATAATTACAGTGGAACCCCCATTCATGGGATATCCTCGGAACCAAAGCAAGTGTCCCCTGAATGGAGACAAATAAAATATTTTTCCTTTTCTTCTAGCTTGCGTAGGAAACATTTTCGCATGAGCTTGTCTAGAAAGTTGGTTGTTGTCATTATCTCAAGGAGCTAGAAAATGTATAAAAATCATGATTAACTTACCTCCGTGATGTTGTTTACGTGAATTCCCACAAGTGCAATAAGTGAGACAGTTCGTGTTTTGCGGAAAGCAGTGTTGCCATTGTGTCTGGTGAGGCCTTAAACTTTTCAACGATTTTTGTGGTCAGTCTTCTTTTGAGTGCTATAAGGTGTCCGGGTTCCGGACTCAGAGAGATTGCCCCTTTTCCCTGAATAGAGGTGTCTCTTCAATATAGAGGTAACAAATACAAAGATTACGTGAACATTTTTCCGGGACCAAATTTTGTGTCCTCTGAATGGAGGTGTCCCTTGAATAGAGGTGTCCCAAATGACAAGTTCCACTGTAAAGGAAAAACCTTTAGGAAGCAGTCAAAATTGTTCGTGTTGCGTAAGATGCACTTAGGATACACTTTAGACCCACCCAAGATTTTTTAGCATCATTCAAAACCCATATGGGAAGTACAAAGGATAAACAATCATAATCAGCATATCATTTTAGTTATTAGTAAATTATGATTCTGAAGCTTGATATATCTATTTGAAGTCTAAGTTTAATTAACATTGTTATGCATTCCTAAGTCTAGGATTACCCCTCTCATAAGCTCATCTCAGTGATACAGAGATCGGTGTTAAAAAGAGAATAACGCAAGCAATAAACACGTTGCATTCCATGTGAACAATTGTCTGTGCGCATGCGTCCATGGTCAGGTGCCCGGGATTAAGTGGATGATGGGTAACAACCCCTTTCTTTAGCCTATAATTTTTCTAATCCCACTTTCCAGTGTCCAAAATTCCACTTCCATCATCAGAAGTTAGAAAATCTCACTGATTAGAACCTCTGAAACCCAACTTGAGGATTGCCACAATGACGTACGTTTCCAGGAGCGGCAGTCTGTCCATGCTCAAGGATGGTGACTCCATCTGTGTCAAGATGGTATCTGTACATAAAGAAAGTGTTGAAGTGGTGGCACTTTTATGTTGCTGTTTAAGATATTTAAAAATACGAGAATGCCGGCCTTATCCTAGTGTTCCTGTCCTTGTTTGCGCCCCGGGGTTTGCACGCGAAAATAAAAAGACCTTTTTCAGTTTGCCTTTGTCATGTCTATTCGACCGTTCGATCCACCCACCCAACCACCCCCCACAAAGATTTCTTTAGTCTCTCTCGGTCAAGAGACTTGCGCTGGCGATTAAATTCTAGGTCACTTCGACATATAGTTTGACCTTAAGTGGTTTCGCTTTCGCAATAGCCTGCTGCTGGAGCATCTTTGCACCATGGTGGAAGCCACGCAACTTGCCGGAGTTACCTTTTTGTCTCCGTCGTTCTTTTCTTCCTTATCTTAATCGCATACAGCTTCTCAGAAGAGGAAAGATTTTCGTTGCCTCCACTTGTTTTGCTCAAAGCACAATAATCACGAAATCATTTTCGAAAGTACGAGTCTCTCATAGCGATGACACCAGATTTCTGGCAATTGTTGTGAAGATTTCTTCCACTTCAGGCGTTGTCAAGCCGTCAAGAACTCTGTCTGCTCGTTCTCTCCGTTATTCTTACTCGTAAACAAGTACTGCTAAATTTTTCTCGAGGTCTTCACTTGTTTAATCTGTAATAATCTGGCAAACATGAATAAAAACAAAGAAAACAAGTTCCTGTGACGTTATCCATGAGGTTGCCATGTGGGCAACGACCAATCAATTTTAAGTCGTCAAAAACTCTTTTTGTCTCGGTTTTTTCGTTTTTCCTCTCTGTAAACAGCTTCTAAACGTTTTTCGCAGCCTTCATTTGCCTAATCCGAATTAAGACCAAATAATGTCGCAAACCAGTGTTGGATCTAGGAGAGGGGCCCGGGGAGCCACCTCCCCCTTATTTTTCGACCAAAATGAGGCCCAAAGGGGCGAAAAAAAATTTTGAGACCGGCCCCCAACTTATCTCAGACTCTGGATGACCGGGCCTCCCGCTTAGTGAAGGTCTGGATCCGCCACTGCAAACATTTTCAAAACCGCGCGCCATTTTCAACAAAAAAACTGAAGAAACGCGTAACCCGTAACGTAACGTGTTTCCATATGACTGTACTCTAATAGATCAGGACAGATCTCAGCGAGCGTAATATTCGCCACATATTGTATAAACATAAGGAAAGTGCTAAATTAATGTATAAAAGTGCAATATTTCTGTTACTGTACGTAGGTAGTGGTTTAAGATATTTGAAAGATACGAAAATACCGGCCTTATCCTAGCAGTGTTCCTGTGCTTATTTGCGCGCGAAAATGGTTGGCTCTCCACTGATGTCCTCAACAAGCTTGATAATCTACCCACCCCACCACCCCTAAACGATTTCTTGAGTTTCTCTTGTGGCTGGAGGTTAAATTCGATTCGAGGTCACTTAAACAAGTAGATTGTGACCGGGGTTTCGCTTTCGCAATATCCTGCCAAAGCAGATTAGCACAACATGGCGGAAGCTCCACGCAACACGAAGTTACCTTCAGGTTTTGATGAGGAGTTTGTGTATGACGTTGAAGATGACTTTCTTTGCTTAATTTGTCAACTGCCGTTGAAGGAGCCTGTACTTACAAGATGTGGTCACAGATTTTGTAATGCATGCCTTGAGGAACATTTGAGAAGGTACGCGTTAGCGACTGAATTCTATTTAATGCTGAGTATAACTTTGATCCGAAAGCTTGCCACCCTCAAAGTAAAGTACGAACTCCGGCACTGCGTTCCAGTAAACACCCGGACGTCTCGTCAGCGAAGAACCGAAGTTCATTTACTGAGGCAGACGACACTCTTACCTTAGTAGATTTATTAGTCGAAGACAATGGCATTCAAGTCGTTCTAGCTAAATCTTTTCAATAGGGGACTTAATTGATACATTCGTGCCCTTTAGTGACCACTCTAGATATGTCATTGGCATAGTAATCAGTTACGCTTGTTTTCTATTTATCTACTTTTGTAATGACAAAATGTTTTTCTTTTCCTCTGTTTAGAGATGAGCAGCCATTGTTCGCTGTCATTGATCTGTTCAGGAATGCAGACAATCTGGTTTCACATGACAGCAATGGTTGCTCTTGCGTAACCTGGCCCTCTAGCCTGCGTGTAGACGTCTCCTTTTTTCTTGAAAACAAAGCGAAGACAAAGAAATAAAGATGTCTGCACGCGCGGTACTGATCTTCCTATAAACGGAACATAAACTTTATCAAATATTGAAAAAATGCATTACGCGCTACTGTGGATTTTAAAGATATGCTCAGAGAGCCTGTGCTAAATCGTTAAATATCAGTTATTCTATTTTGTGTCGAATAGGATAGAAACCTTGAAGTGTTAGTAGTCGACCTTGAAAGCTAAGCTTTACAAAATTTGTTAGTATCGATGTGATTGGAATTTATGCGCAAGCTTTAATGTATTTTAAAAGGGAACACTGGTCTTTGAACAAACGTTTAAACCATATTTGAAATTAATTGCTTTTAGACACATTTTACACTTTCAAACCACTAGCTCCTAACAAAGATGGTGTATGTACCGCTTTTCATCTGTTTATTTGTTTATTTATTCAGACAAGAAGCTCAGAACCAGCCTTACACTTGTTCCGCGGATAGGAAAGGCCTGGACCGAGACCGGGTAAATCACTTTCATCTCCCTTGTAACCTCTTTGTCTATTGCGTTTTGGTCTTGTCACTTTTTTTACTTAAAGCTTGAACGCAAAATGAAGCATACAGGGTTAAAAAAAAATGTGAAACGGGCTGTCACCAAGTGACAAAACACGATATCTTTTAAGCTTTTGGAGCAAGGCAGTCGCATCCACCCATTGACAAGTTTTTATTCACGAAAATGTGAGATTTATCTCAAATAATAATAACGGTCATCATCATCACCATCATCATCCTCATCATCATTGTTTTCATCATCACCATCAACATAAACGTTGGCTAAAGAATTATATAAAAAACCGTCCTTTAAGTCGAAGACAGTTCATAGAGGCACCTATTTACAGAGGATTTTTAAACCCCTCTTTGTTAACACGTTTTCCACAGTTCCCATGATCCTTTTCTATTACAACACTTAAAGATTCATATTGGATTGATCTTGAACACTTCGTTTAATTTTCTTTCTAATTGAACTGTAGGATATATTTCCTGACAACGCAACAGGAAGGAAAATTTTGTCAATGGTGATCAAATGCCCAAGTGACGGTTGTTCGTGGACTGGTGAGCTGAGAGACAAAGAGGTAAAAACTCAAAGCAAAAATCATATCTAAGGAGCGGTGGATAACTTGATCATTTCCAAGTTGAGTAGGCCCCAGTCTCTTTCAGTCACTTTGATACTGAATGAATCAAGTATTTTACTTGTGGCGTTACGTTGCTAAGCGTTCTGATGACTGAAAGTATGGAGGTCGGGTAAATAACAAATGTGGAGGGGTAAAAGCTCAGATTCGTAGAGTCAGTTTTGGCCTCTACAAGTCTCCCAGTCTGTTGCATAATCGTTATCAGAACAGATGATTCAGCTGAATTACAACAAGTCAAAAAAGACTTTTTCGTCACGCCCTCTGCAAAAATAGACCTTTTTAGCTTGTATGTTTTGTTTTCCCATTTCAGTCCAGGTGAAGATACCCCTCAGAACTGTTTCTTTCGAATGTTATCATATGATGCACAAGAGAGAATGAGCTGATTCATTCTTTCTTGGCATGCATTTATGAAAAAACATGATACATTCGGTTGTCAAAAGTGACACAGACTATTCTCAATTATTCGTTAACGAGCATCCTCATGAATGTTAGCTAATTTCTCAACTGGCATCGAAACTAAGACATTTGGTAGTTAGGCACTCAAGAAGAAAAATGAAAGAGATCTCTTTTTCTCTAGTGATCTTTCAATTCTCACATGTTGTTACTTTTTAAAACAGGCTCACCTGCAAGCTTGCCTGTTTAGAATTGTTACTTGCACCAACGAAAATTGCCAGGCGACCGTGAAAAGAAAAGACTTGGAACAACACGTTGCAAATACGTGCGAATGGAGGATCATAGAATGTGAATACTGTGAAGAACCACACCCAAAGAAGCACTTGCAGGTAAACCCTCCGCCACAGCTTTCAGCTGACGACATGAATACCTCTTTCGACTGATCTTGACTTAGCTCTGTGAGTGAAACTTTTTATTTGTCGCCGTAGCACCGTGGAAGTGGCCCATGGCTGCCGGCTTGAATCAAACCTCTCAGGCAGTTTATGGTATTTCATAAGAAGGAGAACAATGAGCAATATAGGTATCATTCTGTATTTCCATTTGTCTCACATTTCAGTTTTTTTAGGGTGCGTTCAATTGATCGTATTTCGGAATCATTCCGCAATAGATAGCTTTCATAGTGACGTCATCAAATTGTAAAGTCAAATAGCGAGATTTTAAGAATTCTTATTTACACTAGGTTGAAGATAAACAAAAAGTAAATCTTTCATTCCCGTAGCATGTTTCATTTTGAAAAGTACAGCAATTTGAACTTCCGAGTTTTCACAGTGCGTGACACCAAAATAGGAATGCTGTCTCGTTGAAAAAAAGTATGTCCTCTTGATTTTCAGCAGTATAACCATTCCAGTTATTAGAAGATATTTTTATGCGCACGTATGCTAGTTCTCGAGAGAAAAGAGGGAGCTTTTATAGAAAAAGTGAACTGCAGATGTTTTTGTTGATTTTCGGCGGCCATATTGGTGCACCAAAACTGTGCACCAATATGGCGTCTCCATACAAAGCTCTACAAAGGTGCGTGAAACGTTTCGGCAAATAACTCTGAAACTGTGGGCAACAAAGACCTGAGACTTGGACAAATTGTTTATATATTAGTCTTTTATAACATTTCATTTTCTTCACCTCTTCTACTGGACGGTTTCCAATTTATTTTTTTGTTGCGTGACAGTGAAAACGATCTATACAAAAAGTTTTGTCATAATTATCTTGTACCGTGATTTTTGGATTACGTACATATTACATACATCGGAATATTTCGATTCAAGCAGATTTCTAAATATTGCAATGCAATGAATGCCAAAACAAATGACTTCTAGAATTTATTCTTGGATTCATTCTTATTCCGAAATACAGTCAATCGGACACCCCCGTAGTTAGCTTTTGAATACAGTCACCCATGCTCAAAATGGCAACGATTACTCAGTAATAAGCATTTCGTCATTTTTAAAGACAAAAGAACAAACTGGTTAAGAAGCTTTGAATAGTGGCACAGTAGCTAACGCCCTGTAGCACTTTCATTGACTTTTTTCCAATGGGAATATGCAGTCCTCCGAGAAGCCGATTAGGAAACTTACAATAACTTAGGCAAAAATTTGGTTTGGGGTAGGGGGGAACTGAGTGTATTATGGGGAAGTGTAAAATAGAGACTTGGGTAGTGCACAAAAGGATTAGTTTTATAGTTATTTGTGTTTTTGCAGGATCACCTGGAAAGGTGCAGTAAGATTCCACTTGCTTGCCCTAACAGTTGTGGAGATTTCATTTCCAGAGAAATGGTACATGCATTTTATTGTAATTTAATTTAGTGACGTCATTGATGGTATCGCATAGTTTCATCCAGGCATAACTACTTGATTGTCTTGGCAGTTAATTTAGATCGATTTTCCCTTTAAATAGACAACAAATACCTCAAAGCGTACAAATAAACTAGTTATAGCTGTCGCTGAGTGCCAACGGACAACGATTTTACCTATACGCGTGCCGAGGTGAGTGCAATTCCGACTTTACACAGCAAATTTTGTCGAGATATTGAAGTTCGTGTTTTTGTCCGAAGTTGCGTAAATTGCGTAACATTTTGCGTAAAACTAAGCAAACTTAAAGTGCTCAAAAAATCATATTTAAGTCCGCGAATATTCAACGTCCAAACCTCTATTTGGTCTCTTTTTAAAGCTAAAAAAAATTTATGGTGTGCCAATGAAGCCTTCCGAATTATTTTGCTTCAAAGACGCAAATGATTTCGCTGCGTTTTTATTTTCCTTAGCGGCATGTAATAAAAAATTCCAGCGGGCAAATGCGACAGATATTGCATAGGATGGAAATGATCCACCCGACGATTGGTTGAAGACGGAATGAGCACGGGACTCACAAACACGCACACGGCTCGTGGATTCTCTGATCTGTATCACCTGTTCGTTCGAAAACAATGCATTTTCTGTCCCGCATTACGTCATGGTTGCCTTACATTACTCTATGTTACATCGATTCGAGATTTTTTCTGCCCCTGGAACAATCGCACACGGCTCTATTAGGCTGCCGCCTCGCAACCTCGCGTCTTCGCGAGGCTGCTCGTTGGCAATAAAACAAATTATATGTACACTACGGTGGAAACAAATCGATATGCTCGTAATCCTTAAAGCGTTGTGATTAACCGAAGCTGGTTAATGTTATACAAATATACAAGCTGAATATAGAAAATGTAAATTTCTTTCAGACCTTATAACCTCATCTGCGGGCAGTCCATCGGGTCCGGAGAAACTGCACGACCCGCAGTGTTTTTGAGGGCGGGCGGAAGGGACTTGAAAACGTTAGTTGTACAGTTTCTCCCGACGGACCCTTCTGGATTGCCCCCAGATCTCCGAAGATAAACTGGGTCCTTTAATTGAGTCAGTATATTGTCCTTTCTGCATTCCTATTAGCATCAAATTAAGATATGGGGAAGTCATCCCCGAGGAGCAGAGTTGTTGCAGGAGGCTAACGAAATAGGTGCCAATAAGACCGCAAGCAGAGGCGGGAGGGTGGGACGACTTCACCTGTTACGCTTAGTTGGCAAACGATAATATTTGCATAATCATTCAACCTTAAATAATGCTAGTGACGGCATTTGGAAGGCTACTAATGAAGCAAAAGAAAACGTTTTCCGTGTTTGCATAGCCTGATATAAACACGAGAGGTGTTGGGAGAATTCGAGACCGTTATGCAAACCTGAGGCGAAGTCGAAGGTTTCCATACCTGTCGAGAATTCTCCCAACTCCTCGAGTGTTTATATCAGGATATGCAAACACAGGAAAAACGTTTTCTCTTGCTTTTATAAAACAACTTCCCGAGAAAAAAAGTAAAATTGTCTTGTTTAGAGTAATGATTAAAAGACAAATTCTTACCAGTCGCGAAGTCTTGTACACGAAGCTTGTACGCGTAATCAGTCCTTGTATTGCAAAAAAGATGCTTTCCAAAATACGGGTTTTCCTCGCTTAAAACGTCAGCTCAAGCGAAAAAAAATTGACAAAGCATGTTTCTAAAGATCATCCAAGTTTCAGCCGACGAGGAAATGGGTAAATAAAGTAAACTTGTCGAGGTTTTCAACTCAAAACCTTTTTCAAATTCGCGCTTGCGTGATTGGCGCGCGAAAAGCAAAACATCTTGACGTCACAACCATGTCTACATACTCTCACGCAAACACGCCTCTCGGCCAATCAGAGCACGTGTACTATCTTAGTTATTTTATAAATATTTATGGTTGAATAGTTCGCTGATTTAATTTTATCCTTTTCTTTTAGATTCCAAATCACATTGATAACGACTGTTCTTTGTCCTTAGTCTCCTGCCCGTATGCTCAGATGGGATGCACTGCAAAGGTTTGTCCTTGATCATTTAATACAGTAATGAATTTAACAGAGATTTAATACATTGTAAATTGTACATGTTCAACAGCGATGCGCTAAAAATTCAACTCCGATCGTTTTTCTTTATTATCAGGTGACGCCTTTCAGTTCTTTCACCAGCGATTACATCTACACCCCTCCCCCCACCTTTGGCACTTGGACGATTTTTAGGCAAACGAACTTTTACACGCATAAGACTCCAACATTTCTTAATATAAGTAAAAGTTTGGGTAAATACACTATTTTTCTAAGATAATATGTCTTCTTTCTGCAGTTTCAGCGCAAAAACGTAGATTCACATCTTCGTTCATCCATTCAAGAGCATCTTGACTTTGCCTGTGTTAAACTTAACAGCACACAGGTTCAGTTGGATGTAACACAAGCTCAGTTAAGGTTAACCCAGGATCAGTTAAGAGGTACCCAAGAAACAACAAGAAATCTTGAGGAGAAATTAGGGGCACTTCAAAGGCAGATAGATATGAAAGCCATTACAGATAAAGATGGTGGCAACACACGTTTTATTTGGAAGATTAAATGGTCCAGTGAAAGTCTAAAGCAAGCAAAGGAGGCATGGACGAAAAGGATAGAAAGTGATCCATTCTACACTGGACGTTATGGCTACAAATTAAAAGTCTTTGCTTATCGTCACTTCACCGGATACCATTTACTACCTATAGAGCCGCATCTCTCGATCGGTATTGTTTTAATGGAAGGCGAATATGATGACATGTTACCCTGGCCTTTCAGCAAGAAAATAACGTTCACAATAATTGATCAAAATGAGGATCTCGAAAAAAGACAAAACCATGTTGATTATTTGAGGCCAAGTAAAAGGAAAGTTTCTTTAGAAGCGCCAGAAAAGTTATTCTCAGAAAGACCAGGAGGAAAGTTGAAGTTGGTAGTTGGAGGTGAGCTACCGTATTTTATATCTCATTGGAAACTTCTAACAAGGCGCTACATTGTAAATGACACTCTGTTTCTTCAGGTCGATGTGGGACCTAATGACTAGTGTTATCACGTTGTTCCGTTTCTTTTCAAGTGAATCATGAAATAATTTATTCACTCCACAGGTCAAGAAACTGGAGGCCTTTTCTTGAGGCCTTTTCTAAAGAAAAGGTTATTTGCGTTTTGGTAAACGCCCATTTTGAGCATACTGCTGAAATGAGAACTTATTTTACATGAACTGCTTAAAGGCTTAATTTGTAATCATTTCTTGTAAATAAGCTCTGCCAATCTAGAAAATACGGAAAGTCCAACCTGTATTATATTTTGTTTTAAAAGTGCTCACTTGCCCTTATAATAACTGTAAACTGACCTGTATTCAGTGGTAGCGATTACTTTTTTCATTTTCCTCATTGATATTAATGATGTACCATATTGATACACTAGTTACATTCTGTGCGTGGTGTTTTATGGTCTTTTCTTTCTTTTCCTTTTGAGCAAAAGAAGAAGAAAACGCTTAAGTTGATCGAATCCGTATAAAACTGTCAACCCGTTTTCAGCGGTCATTTTGACCAATCAACATACTTCTCCCTAATTATCTCCTCACTTGTGATAAAGATTAATAGGATGAGTATCAAAAAGAAGATCTCTTTCATTTCACTACGTATACACCATCATCATAATAGAAGATTAACAGTTTCTTTTCCGTTAACCCAGTTACAAATACCTATCCTACACTCGCGTTTGAGGTTATTTCCGAAGAATTAGCCTAAATAGTTTTATCTCCTATGACGGGAAAACCTCCTCCCGCGCTAGCTTCCTCACGAATAAGCAGGTTCCTGCGAATAAGACCCATTCCTTTTACCGAAAGTTCGAACAAACATATGGACGGTGTAATCTGTCAGGATCACGCATCATCTGTATAAGATTATTACTTGTGCAGTCACACCCGGAATGGACAGAATGGCCGCAGCTAGCTAGAAATCAAAGCTAAATTTACTTTACAAGAGCACAACAGGCACAAAACTATACCTTTACCCTCCACAGGCGCGGATTCGGGAATTTGATAACTCTCATCCTTTCTCGCGGAATTGCAGGCAAAATTTGAATACGCAGGTGATTAAGTAACATAATTCATGATCAGGGCTTATAACACGTTTGACGCCTTCACTTGTAAACCACGAACTGAATCATATCAGTGTTGCATGCCATCATTTTGTTAGAAATTTTAGTTTCAAAGCACTTTGTCTATGAGTAAAGAGATACAATCTGTAACTTAATGACGACTAAAGGGTTGTTCGGAATCCCTAGTACCACCCCCCTTGATCCGCCTTTGCTCTACCACTTTTCATTACAACCGTTGTTCCAGCAATTCTTTATAATTATAGAAAAACAAGTAAATAAAAAAGGTCTGTTGAAGTCGTAAAAATGGGCCCGTTTCGGTGCGGTAAAATACTGTCGTTCTTTTTTTGGGTAATATGTTTTGGCTCCCCTAATCAGGGCTGCCAGACCACTGCAACTCTTTCATAATTCATTTTCCGATTACAGTGGCTTTTTTCTTTTCAAATTCGCTATGTACAAACTCTTTAACAGTCAAACCCAAATTTAAGGACACCCGCTTAATATAGACACCTCATTATTACGGACAGTTTTCTTTGTCTCTGGGGAAAGAAAGCCCTTAAATTTTCTCTAAATTCAACCTGCTTAATACGCACACCCTGTTACAGACGAACTCCACTTTACGAACACCCGCTTAATACGGACACCTCATTATTACGGACAGTTTGCTTTGTCCCTGGGGAAAGAAAGCCCTTAAATTTTCGCTAAATTCAATCCGCTTAATACGCACACCCTGTTACAGACGAACTCCACTTCACGAACACCCGCTTAATACGGACACCTCATTATTACGGACAGTTTTCCTTTGTCCCTGGGGAAAGAAAGCCCTTACATTTTCCCTAAATTCAACCCACTTAATACGGACACTTTCTATGGACCCTCAGTGCCCGTATTGACGGACGGAGTTTGACTGTAATTCTTTACAAGCTAGATAATCTGCTCTCAAAATAGTTGAAGAAGCAATACTCATTGTAATAAACAGTGCTCAGGAAAGACAGGAATAAACCCTAAAGGATTTTCTATTACATTTTTATCCAGTAAAATACTGACTTTTATCGATTTAGTCTGCGTAGCAAGCGTTTCCGTGCTGTTTCGGAGCAAAGAAAGACCAAGGAACGAGATTCGCGGTTTTGGCCGCGCGAGAAATGAAACGAGAGCCACCCGCTTACTCGCGCCATTCTTCCCGCGGTCTTTGTTGGGCGGTCTTTGACTCTCGAAATAGCACGGAAACGCTTGCTACGCAAGCTTTTATCGATTAGAAGATCACTCGTTGCAAAATTGATGGGAAAAACGTAGACACGAAAGAAAACAACAAAATACAAAAATTAAACGATTGAGGAGACGAGGTTCTTTGGGCTGTTGTTCGTACAAAAAATACATCGTTAAACTAAATTCTTAAAAATTGCCTTTCCAGCGGCTCAACAATTGCAACCTTGATAAAAATAGTATTATCCTTGATAAAGCTGCGAGAATACAACTCCTTGTGAAACACAAACTCTCACACGCCACAGGCAGGTTCCGACGATTGACTTGGTCTTGCTAATCCTTCAGCGTTAAGCTGTAGTTCTTGCCTCAAATGTCTTCTCTTCTCAACCAAATAATATTGATCAAGCAAGGTAAACATCACCGAGTCTTGAAATGGCCATAAAAGAAGTCCGTCATACTCTCCGACCAGAACCCTGAGGTAGATTGACATAAAATTCCCTTTTTCCTGATCAAGGGTGTCATTGGTATGGTAACCATCAGGGTACAATTCCAACACAAATTTGTAACCGTTACGAGATGAATAGAACGGTTCACTAACTATCACCCTTTGTTCGTTTCTTTGAGCAGCCGCCATGACCGATGAAAAGTTTGATATTTTCCAGATAAAGGGGCAATTCTGTAAGCGTTCCAACTTTTCTTCAAGAAACGATATCTTCTGAGCCTGTTCTTGAATTGTCTCGGTCAAGGTAGCAACTCCTTTGCAGGCCAAGTGAAGATGAGTGTCTTTCACGGCATCAAGATGAACTTGCATATCACGCCTTTGAAACTAATGAAATAAAACGTCATCATATACTATATCAATTTGCTGTTTATGCCAGTTATAGTGTTTTGTTATGTTATCCTCACTGCTCACCACATATACAGTAACCCTTTAACATTCATATAACGAGGACATCAGAAGTCTTGACATCAGAATGCACAGTTCAATTAGCGATTATTATCAAGCAAGTGTGACTATATCTACGTTAATAGGGTAGCTGCACATAAAGAAAGTGGTGACGTGGTGGTACTTTGGCCTTTTTGTGTTGCTGTTACAGCGGCCTTTTAAGCTAATTCCCTTGAAAAGGATGTACTACCCAGATTTTTTTCAAACTTGATCCAATTGTCAGCCGTATATAGGACATTCAAAAACTGCAATAAAACGATGGGATCACCTTGTTATTTTCGCCCTGTGTGCCCGTGAGTGTTGTTTCCTAGTTGCGCGCTAAGTATTCGAAAGTTCAACAACCGTCAAAATTGCTACCCTGTTATTCATATAGCAAATAAAATGAATCTTACCAAAACATAAAACCTGTTTGTTTGTCTGGGCTATAATTTTTCAGTAAGATGACTTCAAATTATTCGATTTGAAAAACTGAAGAGAAATGGACAGTTTGAACATTATCTCCTTTTTCTCTATGGCTCTAATGTGTAGTTTCACGTCATTCTTATCTAAAAATTTACAACTTCCACTATCCAGATTTTTTCTCTTCAAGATATACTTTTTGTGTGGCTCTAACGAGTAAACAACACGAATTAAAAAAGGGGGCACCGTCCTCGTTTCATCGCAAAAAGACAACAAAGGAACAATTTTGGCTTCAAATGATCATTTTGCGCGAAGGGACTGGGGCCAGTTTCAAGAAAAACACCTTTTAAACCGTGTAGAGATATTAAAACCCTTTTGACCACAAAAAGGGCCTTCGTGCGATAAAAATCGTCGCTACCTTTGAGGTCACAATGTTATGCGCAGTAGGCGATGGGCAGTGCAAAACATAGGAATTTTAAGATATTTGAAAGATAGGAGAATCTGGTTTGGTCCTGGTGTTTCTGTGCTTGTTTAAGCAAGAAATTAGACTTTCTCACGGTTTATCCATTCGACCGTTCGATGTAGCAGCCCTCTACCCCTAAAACATTTTTTATGGTCTCTCTCGGTTGAGAGATTCACAGCTGCCTATTAAATGCGAGATCATCTGCGTATGAAATTAGTTTCGCAAAATGGCCGAAGCGCCACCTAGCATGCAGTTACCATCAGGTTATGACGAGGACTTTGTGTTTGAAGTTGAAGATGATTGTCTCTGCTTAATTTGTCATCTGCCGTTGAAGGAGCCAGCTCTTACAAGATGCGGTCACAGATTTTGCAAAGTATGCCTCGAGGAACATTTGAAAAGGTACGCCTTTCTGACTTAATTCTATTGAATGTTGAGCGTTGGAGTAACTTTGATCTTTTGATAAGTGGAGTACGAGTTCCAGCACTGTGTTCCTGTCAACATCTCAATTTTACGCAGGTTACGGACATTTCGTTAACGAACAAAGACGGACTTCATTTTTTGACTCAGACGGCAGTCGCCCCAATTTAGTCGATTTAATAGTTGAAGGCCATGTCATTCAAAATGAGGAGAAATAAAGCTAAAAGATCTGTTAATATCGATAGATTCGTGCACTTTAGTAAGCACTTTATTGGTACAGTAGTCAGGTAAACTTGTTTCCTATTTATCAACTTTTGTAATGAGAAAAGTGTTTTTCCTTCCTCTGTTTGGAGATAAAGTAGCCATTGTACCGTGTTACTCATCTGTTCAAGAAATGCAGACAATCTGGTTACAAGTGACCCATGCATGGCAATAAATCATGTTTGCTCTAGCTTAACCTGGCCTTCCTAAAAGAGCATAGCAGTTTATAAAATTTCTAACATAGATCACACGCTTCTGTGGATCTATGCTCGAAAGGCCTGTGCTTAGTCGTTAAAAATTAGCCATTAGTAGTCGCCAGAAAAAAAATTTATATCATGGCGGATGTAGTTGGTTGCACGATTCCGGCTATTATGTGTCGAATAGGACAGAAACTTTGAGTTGTTCACAGCTAAGCTTTACAACTTGCAAACGTAACCTTATGCGTAATTAACGGTTACTTTGCACATTTTTTTGTGTGTCGATGTGATTGGCCTTTTATACGTATGTTTCAATGCTTTTAAACGGGAACACTTCACTGACTGGAACAAAACTTGAGTTTAACTAAATCTGAAATTAATTTCTTTAATTTAGACAAATTAGTTAACACTTTTTTAAAAACACGCTTGCTTCTAACAGACTGGTATTGACCCCCCTCAGTTTTGATACGTAATTTGCATCTTTATTTTTTCGTCTATTTATTTGTATATTTATTCATTTACACATTTAAATTATTGCCTCTCACACCGAAAAACAGACAAGAAGCTCAGAACCAGCCTTACACTTGTCCTGCAGATAGGGAAGGCCTGGACCGAGACCGGGTAAATAACTTTCATTTACCTTGTAACCTCTGTGTCTATTGCGTTTTGGTCTCGTCTATTTTTTTACTTAAAGCTTGCATGCAAAATGAAACATACAAGGTAAAACTGCGAACAAACTATTTATTAGAACAAGACAGTCGCAGACACGCATTAACATTTGTTTCCATTGAGGACAATGTGAGATTAATTTCACAAGTATTTCAGCAATTCGAAGCAAGGCCATTCTCGTCCCCAGAGCCCGTCGTTTCTTGATCACGTGGTCTTGAAACGAGGTGTTCGTTACAAATTAAGCCGAGTGGCTCTGGGGAAGAGAATGAAGCAAGGCCACTTTCGAATAATAGTAATAGAATAATAATAATCATCATCATCACCACGATATTCATAATAAAGATCTTACGTTCTAATCAAACGTTAAAGCTTACAATGTACTAAAGAAATATGAAAAAAAATGTCCTTTGAGTCAAAGAGGCATCTATTAATTCTGACATCAAGAGAGTATTTTTTAAATTTCTCCGTGTTAACACGTGTTCCACAGATTCCCATGATCCCTTTCTATTACAACAGTTAAAGATTCATATTCGATTGATCTTGAACACTTCGTTTAATTTTGTTTCTTGTTGTTCTTTAGGATGTATTTCCTGACAATGCAACGGGAAGGAAAATTTTGTCAATGGTGATCAAATGTCCAAGTGACGGTTGTTCATGGACTGGTGAGCTGAGGAACAAAGAGGTAAAAAATCAAGAGCATCAATTATATCCCAGGCACCGGGTTGATTCAGTTCGTGTTAAACATGATCATTTCCAAATTGAGTAGACCCCAGTCTCTTTCACCAGCTTTTAAAACTTACTAAATCAAGTATTTTACTTTTTAATACAGCCCTACGTTTACATGTGCTACGCGTGTATTATGCAACGTGTGGAGGGGTGAAAAGGAAATGTGGAGAGGTCAAACGCCAGATTCGCACAGCCGGTTTGTAACTGGAATGCGCGTGCAAGTCGACTTTTCTGCGCCTGAATTGTTTAGATTTCAGGACAAATGTACACCACAACCTAGACCGGAATCCGGGAAATTTTTGCTGGTAAAATTGGAATCCGGAAAACAACTCAAGGAATCGGGAATCCCACTAAAGCTTGAAATCCAGAATCCAAGTTCCACTTACAATGACTGTAATTCAGTACATGGAGGCTCAGTACTGTTTTGAATTCCCTTACATGGCGCGAGGGCTGCCTTTAGGCCTTCAAAAGAATTCCCTTGGTATTGCAGACAAACACTCTCCGTTAAGTTTTGCACTAGTGTTGTGCAAATAGGTAAAGTAAACTTCTTTATGTTGTTATTCAAGCAGAGGGACTACAACCATGCAGTATACCAGAAACCATGCAAGCAATGACCACTACACAACCGCGACCCCAATTATATCGTACCCTACACGCTTTCCTCTCTTAATTCTTCAAAATGTGTATTATTTCAAACAGGCTCACCTGGAGGCTTGCCCGTTCAAAATTGTTACTTGTACCAACGAAAATTGCCATGTGACTATAAAGCGGAAAGATCTTGAACAACACGTGACAAACACTTGCGACTGGAAGATCCTAAAATGTGAATACTGCAAAGAACCACATCCAGAGAGGTGCTTGAAGGTAAAAAGAATTGAAAATAACAAAACTACGCTTTCAACTACATCACGTATTTTAAACGAAGCTTCCTTTTGCCGTAGTTTTTACAGCTGATGACGAGTGAGACGCCTCTTTCGTTTGATCTTGACTTAGCTCAGTTTTGAGCTGATATTAGCCTTTCACCGGCTTGTCCGCAGGTAGCGCTGTTTACTACCTCAAACGTGGCTTCACTGCAGTCAAATGCCCCAGGCAGTGTTTTTTCTTTTAGTTAAAAACGTTTCTTAAGTTAAGATCTTCCGTTGGGTCAGACGTCGAATAACTTAGGACCAGTCGAACCAATCAACTGAATCAGATCAATAATTAAAAATTATTGGATGAGGTTTCGCAAAATATAATGATGTGCGATACACTGAAAAATCACGATATTTTGCGATAACCGAGTGTCATAATTCTTTTATTACTCGATCACAAAGGTTGTTTTTCAATTATTTGCGAAGCGATCTGCCAATTTCAAGCAGGAGCGATCGCAAGAAGGAGGAAAACGTGGTTTCACTTACGCATGAGCAGAATATCATTTGTAGCCTAACACAGTTGGAGGTCGTTGCGCGTGAGCAGACTATTATTTAAAGGCAGTCATTTACAGGTAACGTTGTGGGCTCTCGGCCAATAAAAAGGAAGAAAACTCTGTATCGAATGATAATACGGTTTATACAAAATTTGGCCCGAGAGCGGTCTGTGGGAGTAACAGACTGTATTACTATGGGGGATTGGAAAACAAAGAATTGAGAACTACAAGAGTTTCACGGCCTGAAAAAAAATGACGTTTTTCAACCCAAGTGCAAAAGGATAAATTAGGTATTTGTCTTTTTGCAGGATCACTCGGAGAGCTGCAGCAAGTTTCCACTTCCTTGCCCTAACGACTGCGGGGATTCAGTTCTCAGAGAAATGGTAATTGCATTTCATTTTAGTATGGGTGACTTCACTGATGGTAGAGTAAAGTATCTTCGCACTATACAGCTACGGTTACTCTTCATGTTTGAAAAAAAAAAATTAAATTTATCTCCAGTCTTCTATGAGACAACAAAAGCGTCTTGACGTATACTTACTTACATCTTACTTCCGGTCGACGCCTAAAAAACGACGAGAAGAAAACTAACCCTATAGGGCTCGATCTCTCATACAACTTTTCAGATCTTGAACGTTCTAAAGACCAGTATCCCCAGCAGTGTGTTTAGGTATGTAGCTGTCGTACTTCCTCTTGCATTCCTTCCATGTGCAGGCACCCATGTTATCAGCCGTTGCACTGGAGAGCTCTCATCGCGAAAAACATTCTCCAGAAAGAGCGATTCTTCTATTTTGAAAGGTAGAGGTCACCTCTTTTCACCTCTTCACCGCTTTTCTGACTACCTTAAAGCTCGCTGTTTTTAACCTTGTCCTTCCATGATATGTTTTTCACCATTTGCAGCATTCTTAAATACGAATCACACGTGAACAACGGAAAGAAGTCTTAGTCCTTTATCAAGTGCTATACTAACCTGATCGAGCATATAGAAAATGTAGGATTGACCGTGACTATGACCTTTACTTTGAACTCAGACTTGATCGACCTTTTCAAAACTGCTGACTTGATAAAAAGCACTATCATGATGAAAGTTATGCTAAGCACTGGGTCGTGCAACATGCAGTCTCACCAATTATCAAAATTCATACTTGGGTCCAAGGCTTCGGGGTTGAGTCTGGGGGATCAATAATTCATTTCTTTTGTTCTATTCCCCTCAGCCTCAAGGCCAAGTATGAATTTTATCCTTTTAACAATTCGAAACTGGCCAATTGAAACGGTTCGCTTATTTGATTTTATCATTTTCTTTTAGATTCCAAATCACATTGGTAGCGTCTGTCCTTTGTCTTTAGTGTCCTGCCCGTACGAAGAAATGGGATGTATTGAGAAGGTTTGTTCTTAATCAAATTAATTCTTAATTTTAGAGGATTGAAAACATAATACAGTAAACACCATCTTGTATGCGGGTGTTTACTGTACGTTGGACATGAGTCAGGGGCACCCAACGAGAATATAGTTCAAAACCACTTAAACATAGCATTATTAAACGTATTTTTACTTTTTTTTCGTCCTGGCACTAACACAATTACTAAGCAAACAAAATTTCATAAGGCATAGAGTTGTAAATAGTTTACACTTTTTGATGAATTTACTATACTAAGCTCTAAGATCATTTGTCTTCCTTCAACAGTTTCGGCGCAAAAACGTGGATTCACATCTTCAATCTGCCATGCGAGAGCATCTTGACTTAGCATGTGTTAAACTTAACAACACACAGGTTCAGTTAAGAAATACCCAAGAAACAACAAGGAAACTTGAGGAGAAATTTGAAGCTCTTCAGAGGCAACTAGCAAAGAAAGTGGATACTGATAAAGAGGGTGGTAACAAACGGTTTATTTGGAAGGTCAATCCGGATCCTCTGCTTCAGGGAGGAAGAAATAGAATGCTAGCAAAGGAAAGTGATGCATTCTACACTGGATGTTATGGCTACAAATTAAAAGTGGGACTCTCTCTTGATTATCGTCGTGGACCTTTAAGTGACTGGACTTTCAAGATTGTCGTCGTTTTGGTGGAAGGTGAATACGATGACATATTACCCTGGCCTTTTAGCAAGAAAATAACGGTCACACTGATTGATAAAAACGAGGATCTCAAAGAAAGGAAAAACATTACAAAATATTTAAGCCCAAATGGACATGTGCAGGGAGATATATTCTCCGGAAGACCCAGTCAGTATTTGAGGCTACGCGATGAGATGTTGCGTTTCTCATCTTACGGAGAACTTCAAACAAGGCGCTACTTTGCAAATGAGACTCTGTGTTTTCAGGTCGATGTAGAACCTGATGACTAGTTATCACCTTATTCCGCGGTTCCTTTTCAAGCTAGTGAATCCACAGGTCTAGAAATTATAGGCCTTTTTTTTTGGAAGAAAGGGTTATTCACACTGCACCGACACCGAGTTACTAAATTGCTCTTTTGAGTTTTGAAGCTACGTCTTTTACCCTTGAGTACTCTCCACAGTCCAAAGTTTAAGAAATTGGAGGCCTTTTTTAGGGTTATTCACGTTTACCTCGGTTAGTATTCTCCGCTTACTGCTGATGAGAAGAAGTCATCAACTGACTCTGAACTGATTTAAAGCTAACTTTGCACTGATCGTTTTCTCTTGAATATGCGCCCACCCTCTCAGCCAGTCTAAAAAATATGTAATACAAAACCTGACAGTGTATTAAACGGTCAACTACTGTTAACTTTATATAAGCGGGTACTCTAATAAACCGTCTATTTTTAAGTTATTTCGTATTAGTGCACTGATTATATTGTGTGCGGCGCTTAAAATAGCCTGCGTAGCAAGCGTTTCCGCGCGAGTTCATCGAGAAAGTTGGGACGAGAGCAAAAAAAATTTTTTTCTTGCTTCCGCTCTAACTTTGGCGCAATAACTCGATTGGAAACGCTTACTGTGCAGGCTACGCTTAAAATGGCCTTTTTTTCTTTACGTTTTGAACAAAAAGAGTATAACAGAGAACTTAGGTTGGACGAACCTGTACTGAACGGTCAACTTGTTTTTAGGTTGGTTTGACTGGACCCCTCTTTTCCAATTGTCCTCTAATATTTGGTAAATAGGATGAATGTTGAAACGAAAATCTCTTTTACTTCACTACACCATCAATATAAGAGAACAGTCTCTTCTTTTTAAGTCAGTTACAGATAGTATTACCTACATTCGTTTGAGGTTATTTCAGTACGAAGAATTGGCAAAAAAATAGCTTCATCTCGTTGATAACTAAGGATTAATTTTGTTGAGGCCATGTCTATCAACTTTAATTTAGTAAGTTTAAATATAGGAGAAAGAAAAGCTGATACAGTCGTGCTCTTTACTGACCAGTTCAGTTAAGCTTGTTTTCTATTGATCAACTTTTGAAATGACTAGATGGTTTTTCCTCTGTTGGAGACGGATAAGTAGCCATTTTTCGATGTCATTGATCAGTTCAGGAATGCGGACAATCCGGTTTCACGTCATTGATCTATGTATGGCAATCAATGATGGTTGCTATTGCGTACTAACCTGTAGCCTTCCAGAGCATAATAGTTCACAGTATAATTAGTTTTTAGTCTTAAACATAGAGAGGTCTTATCTCTAATTCAGTGCTACAAGATAGTTTTTGGAATAGACAGCTTTCCTTTTTCGGACTTTTTTGAACTATAGCCAATCACGATTGTAAGCTCTATGTAAAGTCGCCATCATAAATTGCTACAAATATTCTTCCTTTGTACGGATCGTTAATGCGTGGAATAACTTGCCTAAAGATGTTGTACACGCAGGATCGCTGACTTTATTTCCAACAGATAAGGATTTATCTGAATATTCGGATTGATACTAGAGATTTTAAATGGTTTTAATTGTGATATGCAAACGATGTTTTTTATTCTAGTTTAAAGGTTTTAGATTTTTCAATCTGTGTATAATGTTTTAGATTCTAGATTTTATCATTTCATCTTTTATTTTGGGGAATCTTTTATTTAGGGTTGACCTCTTGATATCCCCTTTCGAGAGATATTTTGTGACTTTAGTTTTTATCTCTTGAATGAAGTATTGTATTATATTGTATTGTATTAATTTGTCAAATGAATTTACGCCTTTCTGCGAATTCTGTACTCGGAAAGCCTTCGCTAAATCGTTGAAAATCTGCTATAAGCCGTAGAAAGAAGTATTGTAGCGGACGAAAATAGCTAAATGATTTTATTTCGAGTTTCACTACTAGTCGAATAGGACCTCAGCTGTAGAACAGAAAGGACCGTTAAGCTTCCCAAGTGGCGAATCCCTAGCGAACCTTATGCGTAGTTTACGAAAATTTTTTATTAATTTTTCAGATACAATGTGATTGGCCTAAAGTTACACTTTGAACATATTTCCTAACACAGACTGTGTATTGACAGCGCTTAACCAATTTTTTTACAAGTAATTTGCATGTTAATTTTTCATCTATTGAGTTATATTTTTATTAATCTATTTATTGATTTATTATTATTACTTCTTAAACTAAAAAACAGACAAGAAGTTCAGAACCAGCCTTGCACCTGCCCAGCAGATAGGGAAGGCCTGAACCGAGACCAGCCGGTAAGTGACTATCATTTGACTTTAAGTGCGTGATGTTTTTTTTTGGCCTTATTTATCATTAAAGCTAACATGCAAATGACACTAACAAGGTGAAATAATCGAAGCGAGTTGCCACTAAATGAAAAAAAAAAAAACAACAATTGTTCAAAATATTTGCCATTCAGGAAATTGTGACATTAATCATCATCATCATCATCATCCCTTTTACTTAAACATGACAAGATTGGGGTGATGTAAGAAAAATTACAACATAGGGAGATAATACGAATAAGGATAAAATTACATACAATATAAAACTACAATAAAAAACTCTTAAAAGATACAATATGGATAAGATTTAAAATGAATTTACAATATTAGCTATCAACCACCTAAGGGTAATTTGCTACAGCTTTTAAAAATAGAATAGTTAAAAACATTTAAAATCACGATATATAGTGCCCGCCTAGGCAACGACTGGACAGACTGTGTGCTAAAGTCAAGTTCCTATATATAATATCTGTCTGATTTCGTTAAAACGTGGCCACTAGGTTTTTGCCTGGCGACCGGCGCAGCCCGGCTTCAGGCCAGTCCGGTGTCCAGAAAAGTAAGGAACTGCCCTAACAGTAGGTGGGTGGATCAGGCCTTTGGGTCAAAACTAGTGGGGTAGGGAGGGGGCTGTTTGACACAAACCCTTCAGTAAGCAACAGTGTTCAGTGCAGGCTTTGACTGGCGAGTTCCTTGGTCTTAATTTGCCGTAGCCAGCTGAATCAGACCTCTGCTGAGAATGAGTATCATGATAATTGCAGAGCTCAGTGGGAGGTGCAGACAGTCACCCATTGTCCCGAGTGGGAAGGGTCAAAGTCTTGGTACCAAGGACACACTTAGCATAGGACCTTTAGACACTCAGTGACGCCATGTTTTCATAAATCC
>CALNXK010000088.1:522500-572500 GCA_942486035.1 Porites lobata
ATCTTGACTTAGCCCGTGTTAAACTTAACAGCACACAGGTTCAGTTGAATGAGACACGAGTTCAGTTGGATGAGACACGAGCTAAATTAAGCCGTTTGACCCAGGATCAGTTAACAATCATAAAAGAATCTCAAGAAACAAAAATAAAATTTGAGGAGAATTTAGAGGCACTTCAAAAGCAGATAAATACTATGATCGTGAAATTAAATGGAGATAGTGGCGATACACTTTTTAAGTGGGAAATCACATCTTTTTTGAGTGAATTTATGAAGCAAAATGAGGGGGAAGAGCATAAAACGATAGAAAGCGATCCATTCTACACTGCATTTTGTGGATACAAATTAAAAGTGTTTGTCGATCTTAACTACAGCGGACAGTATCATCGAGAACTCTCGATCGGTGTCAGATTAATGGAAGGTGAATATGATGACCTATTACCCTGGCCTTTCTCGTTGACAATAATGTTCACAGCGTTTGGACAAGAAAAGGTGGATAAGTTAACGACTAAACAGATAACCCGTGTAAAACTATTGATCCCAACTAAAGAGAATTTAAGTTTACCATTATTCTCAAGGAGACCAAGAGGAGGTTCGACAGCTGATGGCCGGGTAGAGGATTTCCTAGAATCATATCATATTCAAGAAGGAAGCTACATTTTAAAAGACACTCTCTCTCTTCAAGTCAATGTATTAAGAAGACCTGATACCAACCTAAGCTGTTCCACGCCTGGGTCTAAGGGTTACCGGCGTAGCTACAAAACATGATTTATTGGCTACGGCCTCTGCAAACGGAATGGACTGGACTAGGCACAAATATAAAAGAACTCATCGTCTTTCACATTTTATTGTGTTGTTAGGTGTATGTCATATGACTATTTTTTTTTCTGAAAATCTTAAGTAATTGAAAAATCGGTGACGAGTTTTAGAAAAGAAAGCAAGTAAAAACAATTATCTGCTTCATATTTATAAGTGACTGTCCATTTCACTGTAACAAAATTTTATAAGGGCAAACATCATTAGAAATGCCAAATTTTAATCTTAAATTACTCAAAACTTCAATTTTAAACTTCAAGTACATTCATTCCAAACGTAGAAAGTAAAGATTTCTTATCAGAAAGACCAATTTATCTATTTTCCCTTTCAATTTTTTACCTCTTTCATGTCACGTGACCATGATAATTATACTTTGAGGCACAAGAAAACCAACCGATTGACATATCCCCGCGGGTTAATGGCATCTTGTTTTATACACCCTAGAGAGATAGATTCCAATAAGTTTTTGTAATTATGCAAAATAGTTGTGATTTCCAGAAAATGGAGGCTTCTTGTGAATAGGTTATTCTAGGCGAGGATATCGTCTCTTGGTTATGCACCTACGTGGCCATTTTGATTTTTCTTAAGGCTTTGCAGAAAAACTCAGCAACTGACTCAAATAGAACAGACTTAATGTTAACTTGTAGCCTAAGAAGAGACGGAGATGCCCCTCGTCTCGCTTAGGGGGTGTAAATTTTTGGATTTTTGGTGTTTTTTTCCTGGGGTTCTTGGAAAAACGTCAATATTTTAAGTCGTCAAGATCTCGTTTAGGGTTGCACGCAAAAAAAATATATAGAAATATAAATTCTGCTTTAGTATATGGCGTGTTTTATAGGTCAAACAATCCTGAGGCACGCCGAGATTGGCCTCTCTTAATTCACGGCGGGTGTAACGATTAAATTTGTAGCCTTTTTTGAAAATAAATAGAGGTCAAAAGTTCATAAACCAGCCAGTAGTTTCAAGCTGCTGCACCAATGCCTCTTTTTCAAATCGAATTTTTATATAACCAACTCTCCCAATTGTAATTGCTGAAATATTACTTATTGCACATTGCTCAGGACCAAGCACTAAAGGGCTTTTTAGTATATTTTTACTTAAACGAATAGTGGCTGCATGTTAGCGAACAGAGGAACACTTATTGCAAAGTTGATGGGAAAACAGACACTAAAAATACTGAGAGAAATCAGCAAAATTAAAAAATTGAACACGTTAGGATAGCTGTTGTTGTAAAATCGTACAAAATAATACATCTTTAAATTATATGTCATAGTCACCATGAAAAATTCTTGAAAATTTCCTTTCCCGGTTTTCAACAAATGTGACCTTGATAAAAATGGTATTATCCTTGATAAAGCTGCGTGCATACAAATCCTTGTGAAACACGAACTCCCACACGCCACAGGCGGGTTCCGACGATTGACTTGGTCTTGCTAATCCTCCAGCGTCAAGCTGTAGTTCTTGCCTCAAATGTCTTCTTTTCTCAACTAAATAATATTGATCAAGCAAGGTAAACATGACCGAGTCTTGAAATGGCCATAAAAGAAGTCCGTCATACTCTCCCACCAGAACCCTCAGGTAGATTGACATAAAATTCCCTTTTTCCTGATCAAGGGTGTCATTGGTATGGTAACCATCAGGGTACAATTCCAACGCAAATTTGTAGCCGTTACGAGATGAATAGAACGGTTCACTAACTATCACCCTTTGTTCGCTTCTTTGAGCAGCCGCCATGACCGATGAAAAGTTCGATATTTTCCAAATAAAGGGGCAATTCTGTAAGCGTTCCAACTTTTCTTCAAGAAACGATATCTTCTGAGCCTGTTCCTCAATTGTTTTGGTCATGGTAGCAACTCCTTTGCAAGCCAAGTGAAGATGAGAGTCTTTCATGGCGTCAAGATGAGCTTGCATATCACGCCTCTGAAACTAATGAAATATAACGTCACTATATACTTTATCAATACGCTGTTTATGCCAATTACAGTGTTATGTTTTGTTATCCTCATAGCTCACCCCTAGTACAGTAGTTTAACTTCCATGTGAAAAGAACATCAGAAATTACCGCAAAGTGCTATTAATTTCAATTTCTATGCGATGATCTATATGTTTATAACATAGAGTAATTATTAGACAAGCATATCTGAAAAGGTATAAATCATTGTACGTAAATTTCGCTGATTTGCGGTGATCAACTTCCTCAGCGTAACCATTCAAACAGTGAGCCTTCATAAATCCACTAGGCCCTGCTCTAGATTAATTCTACAGTTTTTGTTATTAATTTGCTAATACCCCAACAATAGATTTGCTAATAATCTAATATTGTTAAAAAAATAATAAAAATAAAACAAGCAAAATTGACCAAAAACAAACCGGACCAAATAAATCTCTTACCTTAATTGCACAACCCAAGGCAACATAGTCACAATCGATTACGGTCAGCGGACAAAGTCGTTCGGTATGGTCAAGCAACTGTTGAGGAAGAATATGTTTGAAATTTTCTACCCGTACTTTATCCCGTACAAGTATAATAATCTCGGTCAGGTCCTTCATGAGTCAAAGAGTAACAAAAGATACTCATTTTCTAGCGGTGAGAGCTGTTCATGATTGCAAAGGGGGCTGTATCGAACCAACCTACACAAAATCGCTAATACGATGCAATTGCATTTAAGAATACGCCTATTTTGTGCTCTTGCAGAGAGGATACCAGCTAAAAACCTAAAGCAGTAAAACAACTTAATATCATGCAGTCACCATAAGGAGATCTAATTAAAGACGGTGTGAAAATTAGTAAGGATTATGAAAGGAGAAACAATAGTGGCCGCTCTACAACATTCATACTGAGCTGCTTGATCGAGGATGCAGAATCCGCTCTACGCAGAGGGCAACTCGTAGGAAGAGTTGGAAGACCGAAAAGTTCCCTCGATCTTTATTTCTTGCTCCTTGATCCTCTAATTCCATCGATTTCCCCTGCCCCGGCATATTTGAGAGGGCGCGCCCGGGTTATAACGACCTTTCCCAGAATTGAAAATCTGATATCTAGTCAATAGTTTACCTCTTCTCTTGGTACATTTTTCAGTCCACATTTATTGCTGCATTCGACTGGAAATTTCCCACAGGTTTCATTGTGCGCCTAAACAAGAAAACAGGAACACAAACGGGACGTAGTGTTGGAAATAGGACTCGTGGGGTGCAAGATACGTATCTAAATTGTTACTCATCAACCATTAACATCCTCATCATCATCATCATCACCATCATCGTCACCATCATTGTCAAATCAGTCTCGAGTGACCATTCTAGATGTGCCCCTGAAGGCTAGACATCGTCTGCTGTGACTGTGCAGACCGACGCGCGACTGACGTTGATGTTAACGTCGACGTTCCGATCACTACGAAGAGACCAGAAGCCGAAGAACACCCACCGAAGAGAGCGAAAAAATTCAAACTGATGAACGCTACAATGACAATAAATGACAATGAACATACGTAGCCAGACACAACATCCCTCTAGGCACTAAGTTTTATACATTTTTCTTTTTTGTTATTCAAAGCATCTATCAAATGTTCGACCCTGATCGTGGTTTTTTTTAAGAGACAGTGGCAGTGGCGCCTCAGAGAACTAAAAACATTCTCTCTACAAAGGCTGCGGTTTTTGTTCAGAAGCTACTCACATTCTTCTCCAATTTGGGAAAACTAACATCACAGAAAGCACATTGCATCACAGACCAGAGGCAAGAGGTCTCCACGTGTGTGATGACGTCCTTGCGAAGAACACATTCCTCACAGCCCGCGTTGATACAGTGTACTGGTTCATAACTGCAGTCGTCTTGATGTTTCTAAATAAGAACGTATTGAGGATATTACATACCCGCGCGTGGACACGAATTTTATCTTCGAGTGTTCAACTCGATATCTCACTCGTTCGCTGCGCTCACTCGTGAGGTAGCGAGTTGAACACCCAAATAAAATTCGTATCCACAAGTGGGCACGTAATATTCTGTTTATTATATAGACACCGATGGCGAGATGCTGTGACGCTCTTTTCCTGTTGGCTGAGACTGAAGTAGCCATGACAACCGTGATATCTTCACATGAGAAGGATAAAATTGCATTTTCACTGAATACCGAATTTTCGTCACTGGAGAAATCCTGGTATTTCATCGGTGTCTATATGCTGAAACTTAAGGCTTCTGGTCCAAATGTATTAAGTCAGTGAGAAACTGGGTATGCGAGCATACAGTTTATGTCAAATGCGCCTCAATCTTCAAAGGGAGGTACCGATTTGGTTACAATAAAAGTTGAACATAGTGGACGGTTGAAAAGGGGCGAAAAATCGCAGCGTGAAATGATCAACTCTTACCCCAACGTCTCTAAGCTCTCCGGTCCAGGTGCAATCTCTATTGGGACATTTGACCTTGGCATCCAGTATTTTGCGATGACATGCAACGTCAGAAAAAATCTGTAAAATAATTAGGGGGCAAAAAAATCACATAATTGAAGAAAAATGAAATGGAACATTGCACTGGTCCAGTGGTGTAGAACAATGGAAGGTGGTGCAACAATTAAGAAGGGAAACACACATTAGTGTGGACGCCGCCTCAGTTTCCTTTTTGCCTGCAGGTCTCGCAAAATTCTATCAACTGCAGCTTGGGACTACAGTCAAACATAGGATGACCTGAAAATTGAATAAGCAGCTTGCAGTGTTATTTTTCTGTTTGTTAGTTTGTTCAGAGATAGCAGGGAAAAGTTATCAAAAGTGATAAAATTTAAAGAGGAGATAAAAATTGCTAGACCATCTTGTTAGCTATAAGCCCAGTTTTCCATACTTCGGACTGACGGAGCCAAGTACATAAATCCGGAATTCTAATGGGCTGTGTCAACATACTTTAGAGTGAAACAACCTTAGGATTTTGGAAGGAACAAAACATTGATTAGGACTTTTTCGTTCTCGAGGACTGAAGGCAGGGGGTGAAGGTGAAGTGTTTTAAGCAGGAATTTTGATTTTACTGCATAAGCAACTGTTCGCATGTCAGAGAAGTCGTTAACAGCCACAGAGACGTAAACACGGAGTCTATTTATTTAATAAGAATCTTTTTAGTTTTTGTTCGGAAACATAACGATGGTACGAATTATCAAAAGCCAACGCTAAATTTTATCCAAATAGGGTTAAAAACAAAAACACAAACGTTTTAAACCTTATTAGGGCAAAATTAGAATCAATACAACGTTTTTCTCAATGATGCTATTAAATGACCTTAAAAGGAAACGTTAAGTGAACAATTACTTCCAGTATGTAATTTTCTGATTTCAAGAGAGCGAATTTGTTCACGCTTTAATATGATATCGTTTTGTTAAATTCTTCACCAACAGGGAAAATAAATAAATATTTATCATAAAGGGTAATCTTTCATAAATAGTTGCTGGAAGACATTTTAAAGTTACGCGACAGATAACAACCCTCTTTATGGAGTAAGGCAACGGCGACGCGAAAAAGTTTATTTAATTGTTACTATTTTAAAATTGGCCAATGGACCAAAACATGGTAAAGTAAACGAACAAAGGAGCGCTCCTTCAGTCTCATGATAATCGCAAATGTTTCCTACACTTCCTTAAAAAATATATAATGCTAGTGGATAAAGCGCTGCATAAAACATGTCAGTGTGTTGAAAGAGGAGAAGAGATTAAAAAAATTTGATGATGACGTTCCGGATAACTTGTTTCCTTGTCGTATATTATCACGTCATACATCATATTTGCATTGTTTGCTTACACTGAAATAAATTGGTATCATGAGGTAATATCAAATGTAACACTAGTCCCATACGTTTTAGCATAGAGAAATATAAGGCATGATTTCAATAATCTTAAAAGTTGCTTAGGTAGGATAAAAGGGACCTCCACATGTCTTCACTTACCCTTTCTCGTGATATCGGCTCTCTGTCTGCTGGGCACTGCGGTTTCGCGGATCTAAAAGAAGGAAGTGATTCCGTCAGCGAACAGATACAGTTTTTTAATTTCTCTCATTTTATAACGATAAGGCTTTATTTTGAGGTTCCCATTAGGCTCTATGAGTAAAACGATTAGATACTTCTTTGAAAACTTCGCTGATTGTTTTAGGATATGTGGAATTGATTTGGTTCATTTGTTATGGCGCCTGAAATTATTAAACGACATTCTAAGCGTTATACCCTAAGGTAAAACACGATTTCTTTTCTATCTCTAGTTACGTTATTGAGTAAATAAGCGACCTTTACAAGTTGTAAGTTGTCTTCTCTCAAACGCGACGAAAGATCAGTTCGAAGTGTATTTAATATTCATGACAACTCCCTCGCTTTACTAAATTGCTTTACCGTAGGTCGCCCCCAGTCAATCAACACTCACATATAAATGCAAAAAGCGAAATGAAGATTGTAGGATGTAAAACTCCTTAAGCGAATTAGGTTGGGCTAGCTCTCTAAAGTTAGTAAGGAATTAAAATGACTGGCGTAGAAAGGCAGCTAGCCACGTGAATACTTTAACTGTACAAGACAAGATCACGAAAAGTCACTTAGCATATCGTACGGGATCATTCGCACTGAATGCCCGACTGAAAGCTAATTATACGAAATAAATATACGTCCGAATTGTGTGTATGTTTTTTTTTCTCGCAGATGACTACAGATTCAGAGAAACTTGTTTTAAAAATGACCGAGTAAACCGCACATGAGCACAAGAAACACATCCAATTTCATACCTCAAAATTGTTCCAACACATATCTCACAGAGTCTGTGGCCGCATCCCTCGATCTGAATAGGATCTTTAAGAGGTAACTGACACACAAGGCATTCCCAGTCATCAGGAATATCCTCAACAAACTCGTATTCGTAGCCTCCTAAAGTAGGTACTCCGCCAGCCGCCATTACTGTTCGCAACGGAAATAATAATAATATTAAACGTGACACTTCAAAGTCACGCAAGGCATGAGATAGCGACACGAGATTCCTTGCTTTCCCAGTACTCATGAGTACTGTGTTATGAAGAAAAACTGAAAATTTCCTCTAGTTGTTACGCAAGATAAACTTTAAAGTTCTTGCTTAAAGTTTTATTTGTCAATTGATTATGACAATATTCCAAAATTAACGAGTTCTGTCATGCTCCTATAACTCCTCCGGGAGTGCGGCCATAAACCCCTGGGGGGGGGGGTATTTTAGGACTTTTTGGGTGGGGATGTGCCTCTGGGACCCTGGAACCCTTAGCCTATACCAGAGCAAGTTCAAATGAATTTTGCTACCCTATACTAGACTAAATTACTCCCCAAATCCCCCCCCCCCTATCATAGAGAGCACAGTCCAGCCAAAACAAACGTTAACCCGATTTGATTTTTTCATATTCTTGAGTGGCATGATACCCGGTTTCCCTAGTCTAGACTAAAATCTTCAGCCAATTGATCAGTTTAAATGGACAATATACCCTCTTCTAGACCCAGACTCTCTGATTTATATACCCTATCCCAGAGTACTACTGCCTGAAAACCATACCCTCCAGAGCGGCAGCACATACCTATATAGCCCATACATGGCCAACCTTGTCCCCAGGGCTTTTCCCTCAACAAATGGGAGGGAAAAGCCCTGGGGACGAGGTTGATACATGGCAGTATATAGTCATAGACCAGTCATAGCATCACTCTCTAAACAAATCATAACTGGGCTACAATCAAATTCTTTGGCAATCAAAAGGCGACTTTGATTGCCAAAGATTAAAGGCGAAGTTGATTTGACACTCATCTATAAAGATGGCCGCCCGTATAAAAGCAAAGTCTTCGATCTCGACCGAGTCTTAGGGAAAAATAGGGGACTGTGAACAGTCTAGCGTTATCCTTCCTACTAGTAAGAACCTAAAAACTTTCATTTAGCAACGATGGAGGAGCCTCGTTTTAAACTCACGAAAGGCTTTTCCTTAGGGACGGACCATTAGAAAAGTTATGGGGGGGAGGGGAATTTTCGAGCCGCAGGAACGTTTTTTCGTCATCAAATTCCTTCTATGATTTTTTTTTAGGCCATAGCATGAATACTTTTAAGGATTAATTGGCGTGCTGAATTTTTTTCATTGAATTTTCCCTTGCGCGAATATTTTTTTGGTACTTAGCCCGCGCCCCCGCCCCCGCGCCTCCTATAAATTTTCTGATTATACCGTCCCTTAGAAATGTCAAATGTCTGATGTCTGATGTCTTACGTTGTATGTCTGATCTCTTGTGTCTGATGTCTGATGATGGATGTCTTATGTCCGATGTGGGATGACTGATGCCTGATGTCCGCTTTCCCAAGTCCGTTTTCCCATATCCGATGTCTCATGTCCTATGTCTTTATATGAAACAACATTTTGCTTTCTTTAAACCTGTAAAGCGACACTCACTCTCTTATGAGAAAATAAATTACATTGCACTCTCGTTACGTGCGCTTGAAGGGGCGCTTGTGGTCTCAGTCTAAGATGTTAATCATCTAAGATTAGTGCTTGATTTTGTACCAGGTATTCCCTGAGTTTCTTCACCAGGAAGTGATTGTGCAACATTTTATTTCTTTCCGTAAAAGCCAAAAGATCATCCTTTTCAAAAAGTTCATTTTGTAACAATCAAGAGGCAGGTTAAGACCCCCAAGATGGTGTTCGGAAGTGGCATCAAGAGAAGAGAAAGTGCTTTATAAAAGTACATTGACCTCTGTATTTTTTTTAAACAGCCAACCATGGCCAAGAGACTGGTTTTCCAATTCGAATTCTCTAAAACATTCCTCTGTTAATCGAGGGCTCAGTCTTGAATTTGATGAAAAACTATTGTAGACGCGTCTGGCACTACAAAAGGACCCGGAAAGGTATGAATTTCAATTTTTTTATGTGCTCCTTGGAGATGTTGTTCATGCAGAGAGTTGCAGTTCCTTGTTTTAACTGTGAGGACTGTGATAAAAACAAAACAATTTTCTTAAAAGGAATGAATTCCATCGATCTACATATCCACCGATCTAGCGATCCACCGAACTACAGATCTACTGATCCATTGAGTTCAGATTCACCGATCTACGGATCTACCGACTACACCGATCACAGACCTTGCGATCCATTGATCCACAGATTCACTAATCTACCAATCCATTCATCAACATAGAGGTCTACCATATCTGTGGATTTCCCGATACGTCGAAAGGCAGTGGTTTGTGATTTGTGATTGGTGGATTTCGATCTGTTTTGTGTGTTTCTGTGTTTCATTCACCCTGTAACACCTTTTAACACCATGTACCACCGTGTAGTACCCGTCTACACCGTGAAGCACCCTAAAAAAACCATGCAACACCGTGTAGCACCCTTTAACATCGTGTAACACCATATAATATTGTGTAACTTAAACCCTGTAACACCGTGTAACACAATGTGACACTACGTAACATCCTTGAACACCGTGCAACACCGTGTAGCACCTTGTAACACCGTGTAACACTGTGTAACAATAAGTAGCACCCTGTAACACCAGTTCCGTAGCAAGCTTAGATTTATTGGGGAGAATCACGGGGTCCAGGGAATGCTCCCCCTGAAGATTTTGAAATTTAGGGTCTCGGAAATAGCATCTTCAGACTTCGAGAGCATCAATTTCTACAGACCTACTGATCCATTCATCAACATAGAGGTCTATTATCAGTCTATGGATTTCCCGATACGTCGATCTTCAGACTTACTCAGTTTTGACGTCACATGTGTCGTGAGGGTTTTACACCGAGTATGTGCCGTTTCCTTTACTCCTGCCTTCGCTTGCCTCAAAATTTCACTGAACTCTTCAATCTTCCAAATAAACCGTATTTTACCTTCTTCTTTACCTATATTCACCTTTTTTTTCCTCGAGCTTGTAATTTAAATAACTTACTCTTGTTTCCCCCAGTAGTCTCGGGTGTCATGCAACTGGACTTGTGTTTCATGCATTCAATTTAACTCCTGTTTCATCCAACTCAGCTTTAGCATTGTCTAACTGAACTAGAGTCTCATCCAACTAATAGCGCAGGCTAAGTTAAGGTGCTCTCACGTGGCTGCCTCAATATGAAATTGCACGTCAGTTAAAGCTGAAACTGTGGAGAGAATAGTAATTTAATAACTGATAGTGTATTTACTGATTTTTTTGGGGCATCATTGCGTACTGCAATCTTACGCCGCATACAAGTTTGATTGCTTAGTTAAAAGCGCCCGCCGAGTAAGGGCCGGGAGGAAGTATAGGTTGACTGATCACACCTGAGAAGGCAGCTAGATTTTTTGCGAAATATTCATGAAAAACAGAAAATGATGCACAACTACTGTGTTCCCTTTTGCTATACTGAATACTAAGTCTAAGAATAACAAGTTCCATCTTTGAGGGCAAGAGTATGCCCTCCAACGTGGCGACCAATACAGGTCATACCAACAGGCTTTCGCTCTTTTCAATCGTAATAAATGGTTCATAGTCCGTTGGCGTGTTTTATAGTTTCTCTCTAATTTGCGAAAGCATCGAAGCTCAGTTTCAAACCTTTGTTCTTCCTTGTGGAGGAAGATTCTCCTTCATCAAGGACAACGGAAAATTCGTTTTTCAGAAGGTTGGCCAACTTTGGTGACGTTTAACCTTTTTGTAGTAGAGACAACAAACAAATATTTTCAGAACTCACCCAGTCACTCTTAAAATTGCCGAACTGTGTTTTGAAACAACTGCCGCACATTCTACAACTTATCTGAAGCACTCGGCTCTTTTGGCTTTCTCCTTCTTCGAGGAGCAGGAACAGGATTTGTCGGTGTATTGCCACGACCATGCACTCATTTTTAATCTTCTACAAAAAAACTACATTGCATTGGAAAACAACGCTAAAGAATGCTTTGGAAATACGGTTAGCACATGTAATGATGTTTTCAATCCGCTAAATTCAAAATTATATCTAATGAAGAACATACCTTTTCAATCCATCCTATGTTAGCAAAACTGGACAGAAGACAACAGTCCGAGGACATTGGTTGTCAATGCGATACTGAAACTAAAAGGAAATTGTACAATAAGCGAACTAAGGTCAAGTGCTTTTATATTTTTTTATCATCTAAGGATCAAAGTAGTTTTAAAGAAAGGTGTTTAAAAGTTCAGATTCCCGGTCTTGCTGGCTTTAGAGTCGATTTAGTGACACACACTACAATAAAATGTATTAACCATTTCTCTGGGAATTGATTCCCCACAGCTCTTTGGGCAAGAAGTGATAATTTGCTGCACTTTTCCAGGTGATCCTGCAAAAAAGCAAAACAAAACAAAATAAATATATTTATTCTTTTTCATTTACATTAAAAACTGTCAATGTTTTTAGGCCATGGTATTCCCTAGAGAAATTTAGACCCCACAATGCACCCATTTCGCATAGTTATTGTCAAATTCTTCTGAGATGAATGCATTCGTAAGAGCAGAACCTCACCCCCACCCGCCCCCTAAGAGCATACTAGTATGGGCGGTACTGTGCTCAATCAATCAAATCAAGGGGGAATGGAAATACACAATGACCATCTTCGATACTTGTCTTCTTGCTCAATGTTTTCCTTTTTATGGAACACCATAAGTTAAATAATGCATTTTCACTCAAAAATAGCTTGACAACCTGCTACTTAAGACATCATATCTTGTAACCATAGTAACTGACCATCACTAAACTCGCCTCAAAATGGGCGTGAGCCCCTCCCCTACCCCCTTGTACGTCCGAGGGTTAAGGGAAGTAACCTGATCAGTTTGTGAGTCTTATATGTGGTTGAAAAGGTGTGGGTTCTGCTAGACTTGCGAATGATAATGTTTCAGATTTAAGAAGCCGTGCATGACACGAACTGTACCTTAATTATATTGGGTTTTTACCTCTTTGCTGCCTAAATCACCCGTCCATGGGCAACCATTATTCACGCATCTTATTGCTAACGATAGGATTTTCCTTTTTGTTGCGTTGTTGGGAAACACATCCTGTAATATAGTATAATCAGAAACAAAGTTAAACGAAGTGCTCAAGGTCATTTCCTACGTGATATGAAACTGTTGAACATGTGGACACTTATACTTCTCTGTGTATTATTATTATTATTATTATTATTATTTTCATTACTATTATTCGAAGATAACCTTGCAACGAACTGTTGACGTAAATACTGTCAAAGAGTCTCTCGAAAGAAAAAATTGGTGTAAAGTAAAATGTGTGAAAAGCGCAAGAATAGGGCGGAATGTATCAGAGGTATAAAAATATAGACTTAATTGAATAAATTACAAAGATCTCATAGGGAAGTGTCACGGAACAAGGAGTCTCTCGAAAGACATAATGATAGTCTTCAAAACAAAAGGTCTGCAAATTCGATGCATTCCTCACGGGAGTTTAGGACTGTCTCAATGTAAATCGAGCTGCAAAGACCATACTGGTTCTGAGAAAAGTTTTGCTGGTTGACAAAATATCTCGAAAGACATAACTGAATAAATTCTAAAAAACAAAGGTCTGCAAATACGTTGTACTCCTCACGCGAGGCGAGGACTGGCTCAATGTAAATCGACCTGCAAAGACCATACTGGTTCTGAGAAAATTTTTGAGAATATAACCCTATGCCTTGATTAACTACCGCTTAAAATTCAGTTCGCAAAGGAAAAGAGAACACTGAAAACCCTGGTTCTGAGTCGAGAAGCGAACACACGCTACCTCATGATCATGATCAATGTACATCGAGCTGCAAAGACCACGCTGGTTCTGACAAAAATTTGAGCGTAAAACCCTTTTCCTTGATCAGCTGCTGCTTTAAACGCAATTTATAAAGCAAACCAGAGCACTTAGCGCCCTTTCAAACTAGAAATTCTATTAAAGCTTGCTCACCTGTTAGGTCCTCTTGAACAGAAACGGAACAGCTGTACACTAATGTCGGACCACGAGTTGTAAATACAAGACCATGACCTCACTACCCAAATATGGGGTGTTGTTTACACCCAAATATGGTCAAAAATGCAAATTTTAGAATTTTTTTTAGATTTTAGAATTTTAAGAGTTTTTGCCTGGCAACCTCGCTTCTTAGCTCGGTTACCTCGTTGGCCATTAGCAGGAAAAAGACCACTGTTAACGACAACAGTTTCGCAAATCGTTTTTCGGATGGTAAAAGGGAGAAATGTTAGAAAATTGGATTTGAATTTCTTAATTGAAAACCCTCCCCTGAGATGGAATTTTCGGCCTTAAAATCCGTTTTGGATTTCGCGTTTTATTTCACCGCGACTCTCTCGTGAGAAAGTAAATTACATTGGACACTCGTTGTATTACGGAATATTACGAAACGTGCGCTTGCAGGGACGCCTGTGGCTCTCAGTCTAAGATGTTAATATCATCTAATATTAGTGCTTTAATTTGTTCCAGGTATTCCCTGAGTTCCTTCTCCAAGGGGTGATTGTGCAACATTTTATTTCTTTCCGTAGAAGCCAAAAGATCATCCTTGTTCAAAACGTTTCTTTTGTAACAAACAAGAGGCGGGTTAAGACCCCCAAGATGGTGTTCTAAAGTGGTATTAAGAGAAAAGGGGAGTGCTTTATAAAAGCACAGTGACCTCTGTACTTTTTTTAGATAGCTAATGCAAGAGAGTGGTTTTCCTATAGTCCAGTTTCGAATTAAAAATTACCGCTGAATACAAACATTAACGACACATTCATACAGGGTTAGCCTCGACATAAAGTAAAATATTCAAAAATTCCGGCAAGTAAGTGTCTGAAATTTGAATATACACAATAGACAGAGTAATAAACAGGACTTTTTCTCGCTGAATTTTGTGGATATATTACTTCAGATGGAGGCTAAGCCTGTACAAATGTGTCTTCACTTCTTTGATTCAGCGGTCATAGCCAACTCGAAACTGGACTATTCTCTAAGACATCCCTGAATTAATCGAGGGCTTGGTCTTGAATTTGATGAAGAGCTATTGTATACGCGTCTGGTACTACAAAATGGACCAGGTAAGGTGAGAATTTTCTTCATTATGAGTTCCTTAGAGATGTTGTTCCGTACAGAGAGTTGCCGTTCCTTGTTTTAAAAACGAGTAACTCGGAGTCTTTTCCCTCTTATGATGGACAATATTCGAACGATCGTGAAGGACTTTCAGGTTCAGAGGAATGACAATGTGCGTGGATTTTCCGAGGAATACGCCTTAGGGAAGTAGGTTGTTCAATTCAGCTTTTTTTGTTTCCTTTTTTCACATGGCTGAAAACAAGAACTAACTGATAATTACGCACGCTTATCAGAAGGGCTTACTTCAAACTTAATGAACAAAGTTTCATCTATAACATACGAGCCCGCAATAAGTTTTTCATGCGAGAAAAATCTTCCAAATCCTCTTCGTTCATTCTCTGCACTCGCTGGTCGCTGCATGCTCTTCCATGAGGGGTCTGGAACAAAGGACTTGACAAAATTTTGCCTCTGCGTTAAATCAGGGTTTTGGTCAATGACAGTTAGAGTTACTTTATAATGAAATGGCCAGGGCAATATAGCATCATAATGCCCCTTCATTAGGGCAATATACAGCGATATATGAGCATTTTTAGCTTCCTTTGTTCCATTGGGATACATCGCTAATTTCATCTTGTAACCTTGTGGACCGACGTAGAAAACGTCGCTTTCGATTCGAACTTCGATGCCATTTCTTGCTCTTCTGACTCTTTCCCAGAAGTCTGTCACCTTCCATGTAAATGGCGAGAATGTTTCCATATCTCTGTGTTTTTGTTTTAGTTCACTGAGATACTTCTCAAGTGAACTGACTTTGTGGTTGATTCCTTGATGTTCCACCTTCATCTTTTCAAATTCTTGCCTCAAAATTTTACACTCATCCTGCACCCTACCCACTTTGTCCACAGACAGCTCAAAATGGGAACGCAAGCTTTGTTCCAAATGATCGTTTATTTCACATCTTTTGACCTGGAAATAAAGAAAACCAAAGTCCGCATTGTAGAGCAGTATAAATAAATTTAAAGAAAAGACATAACTTAGACGGCTCCAACAAACCGATTCACGGTATTGCAACCTCGTCCCAAGGCGATTTTCCCTGGCTTAGGAGATGGGGCGGGAAAAGCCCTAGCATCGGGTGGCCAATCCGTCATTTTGATTTGTTGGTTCGTAACATGCCTGCGGTAGAGAGCCCTTCAAAAGGCAGAAAAGGCTACGGCGTGATTTCTCCTCGTCACTAATCGGTCAATTATCGGGGAGATATTCTTCACAAAGGAAAACACAAAGATAAAAACAGTCTAACATTAGGGGGTTTTAAAAACTCTCAATGATGCACATTAAAATCAGGCCGATTTTTGTTTTTGCCATAATTCCTTCTGTTTTTCTCATAAATCGGTCACAAGTCTGGTCGCCAAATCTCATAGATGTCAACCGGCCTTTAGTTAATCACAACACTAGTACGTTTTATTACTGCTAGAGTGTTCTGTAGTACTACTCATTATCGGCAACAAGTTCTCTTAAAGTGCACTTTTGAGGTACGTAGTTGTAGTCAAACACTGCTCAATTACCTTAATGCTGCAACCCATATAGTCGTATTGGCAGTTTACTAGGCTTTGAGGGCAAGTGACTTCTTTATGTGAGGTTACCTGAAAAGAGAAATAACCTTGTAGGACTGTCTTGGGAATGACTTCTGAGCCAGTTTCCTACGAAACTCAGTACTGGCCAAGTAAAAGGCAATGACCCCCCCCCCCCCCCCCACCCAGCTGAACAGTCCCAAGATGAAATTCGAGCAGCACCTACCCAGTCTCACTAGAAAATAAGGAAGTGACAAAAAAGGGAAAACAAACTCACTAGATAAAAACCAGGATAAAAACTAGTTTCAAGGAGACAAGATGATGTACTCTTTGCAAATAATCTAGTTACCTACTAAAGGAAGAAACCCTAACTACATTAGCTGAGATTTCAAATGATTAGCGAGCAAATTTCGTGTTAAAACAAGAGAACGTCAATGAGAACCTACAAGTAGCCGAAATGCTCAGTAAATCAACCCATATATAAAAAAATGTGCTAGGTTAAACATACCTCCTCTCTTGGTATAAACTCGCCACACCCATTAGGACAATCAACGGGGATCCTGCGGCATTCGGAGGAGTGTTTCTGTGGACAAAAGGGTAGTAGACGATACTGAATTGCACATACAAAAGGATAGCTTTCTTGAATAGACACTCAGACCTGTAAAATAGACGGATAAAAGTTTCCTTTATTTTGCTTTTTGTGAAAGCTCTTGCCCATATTGACTATGTCTCTTAAGTAAATAAAGCTTGATTTATTGATTGATTAAGTATATAGGTTCTCCGCTTAGAGCTACCCTCGGCTTATAGGTAAATGAATACAACTAGTTTTCGTCTACTAAGCGAATTTTCCTCTAGGTATATTACAGAAAAATACAAAAAGATGGTCAATTGGTTTGTGAAAAGCACATCAAGTCAATGTTTCAAAACTTAGGACCAACAGATACCTCTTCTTCACACTTAGCGTATTTGTCACTACAATGCCCACATTGCGAGGTTCTCCACTGGCACGTGTTCATCACGTGATCCTCCACAAGTCTCTTTTCCATTATTGCCTGGCACCGATGGTTTGGACAGCGGATTATTTTGCAGTCACAGCTAAGTAGATGTGCCTGGAGGAACATTACAAGGGTTTTAAAATCATTTTTAGTAACAGGGCTTTTTCACTCAAGTGGCTAGCACTTATGCAAATTTATTTCAACAAAAAAACGTTTTCGAAAGAAAAGAGTTCAAGTACCATAGGATTGGTTTGGAACATCAACATGGCCGCCGTTTCATTATTTTGAAACAACAACAAGGCCAGCGTGACATCATGTGTAAACGTTTGATAGCGGATTGCATAAGTATCATATATCCGCAGTCAAGGTGTTTTATACACAGCTATTTCGAGAAAGGTTGTCGGAAAAAGTGCACGCGACAATCCCGAAAGGTATTGTGGGTGGTTTTGAGTTCAGAAACGCGCGGCAAAATACTGATTGGATGATCAACACTGTTGCCAAAGGACGAGAGTTAAGCGCGTGCGTATTTTTTATAAATACCTCCACGTGTCGGACCTCTCCTGTCCAGTCACATCCTTCACTCGGACACTTCACGTGACAGGAGAGAATGTTCCTTTCTGTCGCTTTGTCTGGAAATATATCCTGAATGACGGAAAATAGACAAGTTACCCTAGCTTTTTGGGTGTTAACTTTTGGTACCTGTGCACAAAATTCTGTTACATATGTTGGTTCTTTGTACACGTTTTACCGGGACAGAGCTGGTTAAAGCAGGCAAAAGTTGGAGTTTTAACTCTAAACTCTTACATGGCAAATCTCTTTCAATTCTTTTAGCGCTGACGGTAGAACAACCCACGTGGGGGGCTTATAGTACTAAGATAGCATGATTTTTCCTCGCGCCAAAGAGGAGGTCTCAGTTTATATCGTCCAAAGCTACATAACGACTGTTTGATTTTTCGTGAAATCGATAGTTATAACGCTTTTATCGAGAAAGTCAAGAACAACTTGCTCAATTCTGAATTTGAACTTAAATATGAGACACGTGAAAAAAACGGCTTTGTGTATAAACTTTTGTGGAGTAGCCTAGCGTGACTTTCAAACATCTTTGCGTGACTTGGAAGAGATCGCGTGTCTATTAAAGATAAAATCGCGACACTCCCCGCTGGCTCATATATTAGAAATTGTCTGGAATGTTGTTATTGAAGGAATGACTACTGTTGAGACCGATGGAAATGTCTGCGCAAGACTAGAAATCACTGCGAAAAATTTATAAAAATTGAGTTACCTTTTCTCGATCCAAAGGCTCCCTATCTACCGGGCATTGTGGAACGTGCTGCCTGAATAAATACACGAGAAATAAAATATTTGGTGTTACATTTTGATTTATTTTAGGGAATATTGTAATAAAAGGAACTTATCTCTTGTTGCTTCGACTTCCTAGGTTCCAAAGATAATTGTGTTATGAGAATCCAATTCAAAGCGACTTTGAATTAATTTTAAGAAGGTTTTACCTGATTAAAAATTCATGTTGAACAAATTCACCCTTTTACCCTTTTAAAAGCTGCTGGACTTGAACAGATTTTCGCTGGAATTTCTTATGATATTAACATGAAATTTTAAGCTGATAAATATCTTGATACAAACCAAGATTTCAGAGCCCTGCCCTAGAAGCTAGAAGTATGCGTTTATATGTAAAACAATGAATCCATCACAGCGACACATGGACGCTCGAAGAACGGGATCTTGGTTTTATTAAAAACAGGAACGTTTGTACGAAAACGAAATTTCAAACCAAGTTCGTTCGGCTGAGGATAATCACTTTTCGCTCCAGTCTTACCCTTAGTGTTCCTTATGTGCTCAGTGACAACACGCAGAAAAGTCAGAGTTTTAAGATAGTTTTAAGGAGCAATTTACACTGTCTAGAAATTCCGTCGTCGTAAAATCTTTGTCAGGGGTCACTAAGAACCTGACAGGAATATTCTCTTTCACGAACATTTTGAAAAGAGCATATTTTTAATTTTGTAAAACAGCCATACTGAGAGTGAAAAAAACGACGCATTCAACGATTCTGTTCAATATAACTTGATTTGGTTTTTTGTTTTGTAGATCTCTTAAATTCAACAGGGATCACAAAGTTCACTTCCCAATCCTGATTACTTTTCACTCTTTTTCATGACGATATTTTGACAATTTTTTCATCCGCATTGCCTGAGACAGCAAGTTTTGAAATGTTACACAGATCATCATACCTTTTAATCGCCTCATCCAAGCATTTCTTGCAATATCTGTGTCCACATCTAGTGAGCACTGGTTCTCGTAAAGGTAAGTGACAAATATGGCAGTGATATTCCTCGAATACGGATGATATAAACTCATATTCGTAGCCGCACGGTAAGCCGGCAACAATGATGTCCCTTTCCACCATTTTATTAGTCTTCTACGCAGCCGTTACTTGTGTCGTCACGAAACGCTCCTCCTCTTGGAGAACAAGCGTTGCGTGACAAGACGTTGAGCGGCTGCGTGCGTAGAAGACAAGACATTTTGTCAACCTAGTCTAGGCGCTAGGGGGCGTCTGGAACGAGGTTACCATTTTGTATCAGCTTTTGATGACCTCGTGTATCGCTGGACATAACGCAACCAATAGTACAAAGTACCATTTTCTCTTTGCACTATCGGTTGCTCTTTTAAAAAAGTACATAGTTATATGGGGTTTTTCCTTGTCCCGTTGTCCGCGCGAAGTCTGGGAAAGGCGTCACAACGTCACAGCCCCAATCCCGCCTTCAATGCATTTATCAGACCAGACACTGAAGTTTTTGTGATTTTAGTACTTATTGATTCAAAGCTATGTTGCCACTGAATAATCACATAGAATGGCCGTATCTACGAACTTTAGCTCTAGAAATTAATATCCAGCGGCTAAGAACGCTAGACATGATTGTTTGTAAACTAGGTGCAACAGTGAGCACAAGTTTTGACCGATAAAAATCCCTGAGTCAGCCCCTGATACTTTAAGAAGTAATTATAAGTCGAAAAGTATTTTCTCTGATATATAAACATTTCGAAGTCGCTTTTTTCAGTGGTGTTTGGGTATCACATGAAAGAAAAACTCTCCGTATTTTACATACATACTACTCTCTGCTCCCCCCGGCAAACCAATAACTCAAAATTATTAACGGCAAAAAATATGCGTATGCTACTGTCACAGGGAAGAGCCGACATCCACCTGGAGAAACAGAGAGTCTTCCACGAGATATCTCCTTGATCGCAGTTCTTCGTGAGATACGAATTCAGGATACCCATATCCGGTGTTTTCTTCTTTCTGGGGTCGTGCAAAGTTCCTTTCCTTCATGGGAACGACACAGTACACTACGTCTTGTCGTTTGATTGGATCTTCCTCTTGGTCAATCAATGTAATGGTCACTTTATTTCGAAACGGCCATGGTAATATAGCATCATATTCGCCTTTCATTACAATGATGGAAACTGACATGTGGGTATCCCAGCCATTAGGCCAACAACCATTAGGATTAAGCAACACTTTTAATTTGTAACCATAACTATCTGTGTAGAATGGATCACTCTCTATTTTCCCCTTCAACCCCGCCTTCGCTCGTTTTAAAATATCACTGAACTTGTTAATCTTCCAGACAAATCGCGTGGTATTACTTGCTCTTTCTTTATATCCTTTCTTTTCCAGCTGCTTTTGCAGCGCCTCTACTTTCTCTTCCAAGCGTCTTGTGTCCTTCTGCGTCTCGTCTAATTTAACAAGTGTGCTGTTTAGCTTTGTACAGGCGAAATCAAGATGCTCACCCATGGCAAGGTTAACGTGCGCTTGCACGTTTTTCCGCTCAACCTACAAGAGATCAAGAAAATAAACTAACTGTCTTTGCACGCCGGCAAAACTAAAAGATTTATCCGGAAGAATACAAAAGAGAGAAAATTAAAATCCACTGATAATGATAATAATAATAATAATAATAATAATAATAATAATAATAATAATAATAATAATAATAATGACGACGACGACGACGATGATAAAGATGATGATGACGATGATGATGATAAAGGTAATGAATAAGAAAGTACGCCGGATGCGTTGAAATTTGCGGAAAACTCATACAATTAAATAGAGCTTATGAAAAATTACGCAATGGCAAATTGTGCTGCGATAGTCAAGTAAACAAAACCTCTTCTCGACTGCCTAACATCTATATAGTCATGTTTACCCTAGGACAAGGTTCTGTAGTGGGTGAAAAAGCACAAAATGGGGGATCCTAGCGAGCCGAGCAGTGGACTGAAGAGGGGAAAAGGTGGAACTCCACCGCCCTTTACTCTCCCCAGATTCCCGCTCGGCTCGCTTCCCCCACCGATATGTCTTCATCATGCACACCCCCCCCCGCCACTACTGTAGACTGTAGAACCTGTTCCCAGGCTTAGTCATGCTCTGATGTGTCGCCAGTGTAATCTGACAATTGCAAACCTTCTCTTTGCAGCCTATCTGAACATACGGGCATGAAATTAAAGTCAGTGGACAGTCCTTTTCAATGTGATTTGGAATCTGAAAAAAAGGTGAAAGGGAAAAGTTTTAAGACTTCTCTAGTACACTCATACGTCCTTTGGGAACAGCACACACACCAGAAGGGTTTGAAAATCGGCGATAGCGAGTGCTGAATTAGTTCTTTAAACTCGTTTTCAAATGCTCCATGACAGCATCAAATTCATCTAAACCTTTATTAAACCCCATTGAAAAGTAACAGAACATTGTATGTGTATTCAGTGTATTTAACCCAGATCTTCCATACCGCAAAACTAAACACAAACATAGCCAATTACCATTTCTCTGGGAATTGAATTATTACATCCGTTAGGGCAGTTCACAGGAAACCTGGCACACTTTCCAGTATGCGCCTGCAAAAAGGGAAAGAAAGTTTATACAACATGTTTTCACTGAACAGAAAGAGCAAACTAAAAAGCAAGAGAAAAAAAAAAGTAATGTCAAGAGATGATAATAGCACAGAAAGGGAGTCTAGGGCGTTGGTCAGGATATCTTAATTTCCAAAAAGTTCTTTATTTTTTCTTTTTTCTTTTGAAGTTATGTACCGTTTCCGCTAAACTGGTTGACTTCGATCCGGAAGACTAACTTTCTATAATTTATGATCTCTCCCGAAGTCTAGACTCTCTTGTCAAATACCGGATAAACTTCTTTCGTTTATGGTTTAGTTGGAGACACTTAACAGAGAACACATTAGTTGAATGCCAATGTACTTAGCCTTAAAAAGTACCAACTGGGGACAAATATTCAAAGTCTTCTTCTGGAGACGGGACCGCCATTTTACATGGTCATCCGATCCTGTATTGCGCTCTACATTCACTTCTCGAGTTATTTCAACACCCTGCGTACTGCGTTAGTCCCGGGGATCCGAACCCGCGTCCTTCCGCTCTACAGTCAAGCGCTCCTCCGACTGAGTAATCCTGCCTCGGTTTTACAATTTCCACGTCAAATATTAAGCTTACTTAATACTACAGTTACTTATCCTCACCTTCATGTGACATTCTGGGTGTGGTTCTTTACAGTATCTGCACTCGATTATCCTCCACTGACATGTAAACGCAACATGGTTCTCCAGATATTTCCTTTTCAGTGCAACGGGGCAATTTTGGTTGGAGCAGGAAACAACTTTAAATTGGCAACTATCGACGTGAGTCTGTTAGGCACAATAAAAAACAAGGTTTTGAGAAATTGACTTAACTAGCTCCGTTTTGATTCTTAGTAAAGCCTGGTTTCATTATATCGCATTAATTAGTTCAAATCGTTTGGATCGCCGAATCGTCTCATATGCGTCTCGATAGGGAGTTTTATTCCACGACGGCGACGGCGGAAAAACCACTAATACAACTCACTAGGGCCATTTATACGAGGAAAAATAAGACGCGTCTTACATAAGACGCGTCTTAAATAAGACGCGAACTTTCCGTATAAACGGCACATTTCGTCTAAAATAAGACGCAGCTTAGCCAAGACGCGTCTTATTAGATAAGACATGCTCGTATAAATGGTACAGTCCGCGTCTTATTTTTCCTCGTATAAATGGCCCTAATGTCGTCTGCGCGATTAACCGAACTCGCTCACCTTGCCAAATGTGGGCAAACCCTTCTGGTGTTGAAGGTGGTGGATAAAACATCAAATTAGGCTATTTCACGTCCTAGTCTTGGGATGACGGTAAAGAAATGTACAAATATTAAAGAGTGCTGCTGCACGTCGTACAATTGTTGTTTTGATAATCTAGCCATCGCCTTTTTGACGTTCTCGTTGCCGTCGTGGTGGCATATTTTAAAAGCCCCTAAGGTGTACTGGTGATCAAGACAATCACGAGAAAACAGCTCTGATTCAATTTTACTATTCCTGACATCAACTGACAGCTTGTTACCTTTTTGCCTCTCAATTCACCAGTCCAGTCACAGCCTTCACTTGGACATTTGATGGCCAAGGACAGAATTTTTCGTTCTGTTGCTTTGTCTGGAAAGACATCCTAAAATAGGGCAAAAAAATAAGGCTTTTTAAAGGAAAAAATAATAAAGATCCTCACTTTTTTTATACAAACAATTTTAACGTATATATGGTTTAACACAGTTCATACGCGGCTCACTGACTAAGGCTACTTTCATTAGAAGTCATGTACACCAAAAACGTTTTAAAATTGTACAAAAGCGAGTTCGATTTTCTTGGGTTTTAGGATTCTATTAAAAGACGTAAGTCTTGGATTCTCTTCGGTAACCCAACATAACATAAACTTTATTTATACTCGAATTTCAGAGTAGCTAACGAGCTAATATCTTCGAGCAATATCTTCGTACCCATTATTGAGAAAAAATATTCGGATTCAACAAAGAGGGCATCTACACCGCCACGCTTTTTCCTCTCAACACCGGGAAACTCTGCACAGGAAACCGACAGGCAATTACTTTTACTATGGGATGTGAGACCATTTCAAACAAAACGAAATTTTCTTGAATGGCTTTAACTTTCAAACTTCTTAAACATAGTTTACCTGCCCCTTCAGTGCCGTAGCCAGACCAAACGGCCAACCGAGGCAGGCGGGAGTTGCTAGGGGGGTTCGGGGGCATGCCCCCCCCCCCGAGAAATTTTGAACTTTAGTCTCTCGGAAATGCGATTTGTAGCGTTTTCTGGGCCTTTCGGTAACTTGTTTTCGAGTTAATTTAAGTGGAATTTAAAAAGCAATAATCAGAAACAAGCTACATAATCTGGGTGACCGTTAACCTCGCCATAGTATATTGACTGAATTGCTGAATTCTTTGTAATATCATGATGCGTTAAAAATATCCGATGATCGCTTATGTAAAATAAAAATGATCGGCGAAATTCGTCAAAATTTTACCGAGGCGAGTGCCTCGGTTGGCCTCATACTAGCTACGGCGCTGCCCTTTGCAGTTATAATACTTCTTTTGCAGGCGGATGAAAGTGGCAACTTACCCGATCTCGGTCCAGATTCTCTCTGTCTGCTGGGCAAATGTGAGGAAAGCCTTCAGCCGCACTTCTGTATTTTTGAAGAATAGTGGCCATTAATGTCAAATCTGCAGTTACCCCTTCCATCCCAAAACGATTTACGACAAAATGTCATGATTGTAGTATGACGACAAAAGTATTACATGTAACCTGTCAATTCGAGTCTGTGAAATAGACCTTGTCACGGTTTTCGACGCCATCTTGACGAGTAGGCAAGCGCGTGAGAAAATATAGTGATTGTATGAGAATCTAATGTCGAATAATTTCCTTAGAACGGCTGTTCTGAAAAAAATATGATTTGTAAACTAAAGCTTCACTCCTAAGGATTCTCCTGAAAAAATTTGAGGGCGTTACATGCACTAGAAGACCTAGAACCATTTTTTAAAATTTCTATACATTTGTCTGTTAGAAAGTCCCGGGAAAATTACAGACAAATATATGGAAAATCTAAAGAAAGTCTCTGAAGAAATTTAAGCACAGGTACGCCCCCAAATTTTTTTAGGACAATCCTTTGCTTTGTAGCTTAAGTTTACAATTGAAATTTTGTTCAGAACAGCCGTTTTACGGAAATTATTCGACATTAGATTCTCATACAAACACTGTAATTTCTCACGTGTTTGCCTACTGGTCAAGATGGCGTCGAAAACCGTGACAAGGTCTATTCGACGGAGCTCAAAAATGTTAGACTACTGGCCCACGTATTCCATGTGATCCGGTTTCCGGAATCAGGGAAATTTTTGCTTGTAGAATCCAGAATCCTGGGCTTTAAAGTGTGCAATCCGGAATCCAAGTTTCACTGCAAGGAATCCGGAATCCACGCATGGAATCCAGAATCCAAGACTGACCAAGACTGTCCGCTTGGATTCGCTTCCACGGGGCGAACTGTAGAGCCTTTTAACTTTAGCTCTGCGCCTCGAAGCTTAACGTCTTAATAAGACATATCATCGAATGGCACACATTTATTTTACATCGAAACTGTCCGAATTCGCATGCAACAAAGTTTCACAATGGAAATCATAATGATTGCCTTTCAGTTTTATACGCATCACTGACTGTCGCGAATTAATTAACGACTGCCTCCTATCATGAGTCCAAAGTGATCACACAGGATTCACGGCGAGGGTGTTTCTCTAGAGTTTAGATCGAGAGAATCTAACCGTTAGGATAATTACAGAGAAACAAGCTACAATTAACTAGGACATTTACGCTCGCTAGTGTATTGTAAGTCGTACCTTCTAAAATGCTCTTCGAGGCAACCTTTACAAAATCTGTGACCACATCGCGTAAGAACAGGTTCCTTTAACGGCAAGTGGCAGATTAAACACTGGAAATCGTATTCAACTTCATTCACAAACTCGTCCTCGTGCCCTGAAGGTAACCGTTGTCTGGCTGCCCCCGCCATTTTGAAAGTTGCATATCATGTGGCGTGACATAATGCTCTGTCTCGTGACTTGAGTCGCCGGGCTCTGTTACCTAGATCACGCAAAATCGGATGTTACTCAAACGAGGAAAGGAAAAACAATGAAAAACTGGGAACAAAACAGATAATTAGAAACACAATAAATTTTGAACAGAAATTGTAGGGCAATCTATAAAAGCAAGAAAAAAAAAATAGTTTAAAAAAGTAACAAATAATAAAAGTAATAAAAAATTAACAAGGACTCTGTACCTTAGCCTCGTTTGCAACGCAACATGGCGGAAGCTTGACAATGGCAGGGTACAAGGAGATCTTCGTAAACTCTTTAGATGAAGATGTTAAGTGTTGTTTCTGCCATTTACCTCTACGTGAACCCGTTCAAACAAGATGTGGCCACAGATTGTGCCGTGAGTGTCTCGAGGAATTAACGCAGTCGACGACAAAGTAAGAAACATTTGATGTATTCAAAGCTACGGGGAAAGCTTATTTATATTGTGCTTGTAGATTAGTTGGTATTCTTAAAAAGATGTACTCCTCTTTCCCCTTTATTTTGTGGGAAATAAAAAGTGCAGGAATGGTCAATATCTCCGGGTTTCATAGAGGATAGTACTGGGTTCAAAAAATGGAGAAAAATTGTTCCTCGACACTTAATAAATAATATTCATCATGTCGTGGGCATGCCTGATTTTTTAAGTGATCGAGAGAGATAATAGGTGGTTTTCATGCAATCTCGGGAGACACAAATAACAATGGTGAAATGAACAAATGCTGGTGGACAAACAAAGCGAGCTAATGAGCGATCTTTTGTTTACCGTCCACCAGCATGGCGGCGATGACGTAACGTGAAAACCACCTAGGTATATCATATTGTTTCTTGCTTTTTCTTTGGTCGAGATTACCTTTTTTCGAGCAATTTTCACGTGATTCCCAAATGTTTTGATGGGCGGGGTCTTCGTTTTTGTGATTAATCTACTTTTTTAACCGAAGCTTCGAGTCAAATTTGTTGGTGATTGTAGATCTTGTTGTTCCTTAATATACAGTACAATCTGAGTTGGCGACTGTTTCAAGCTAATTTTCAAGTGATTTTAAGGAAGTATTTGTCTGTCGTATAGTGAGACGTGGTCTGGCATTGTTACAGGGGTCCAAGTTGCACACCCCTGCCAAAAATGTGCTAAAGGCCTCCCCTCAGCTAGCAAGAAAAATAAAGGCTCTGGTGGCAGGTTTTCCTGGGGTAATCCCCATAAAGATGACAGGAGTGCATGTAGGAAAATTTTCATTACACCCCTAAAGGTGATCATTTTGTGAGCATGGTTAGAATTGATTCATTCACACTCATAAGAGGTACCAAATTAAATAAACAACAAATTAATAAACTCTTCCAATTGGCAGTGTTTTTGCATAAAGGCTCGATGCCTGGTACCAAACAGAAAACACACAAAAGGTAATGGGCAAAATTCTGGTGGTAGGAAAGTGCTTAAATCTAGGGGTAAGGGGACCAGGAGAGAAGCCCTCCTGGGGGTAGACAAGATCGAGTGGTACCAGGGGTAGCCAACCTGGACAGGAGTCCTGATCAGTCTACCGGGGTGAGGCCCATATCCCCCAGTCTTTAGAAACTAAGGGGAACCAGGAGGGGTGGCCCTCCTGGGTGGAGTACAGATCAGGTGGGACCAGGGGGTCCACACCCTGGAGTGAACTTTACTGGTAATGACAAATTTTGGTTGACTATTTACTTGACTAACAAATAAATCCCTTCAAATTTACGATTCAACTCTGTTACCCTTGTAAGGTTCTGCAGCAAACCTAATAGCCACAAATTTTGACCCTGAAAGGTACAATGGTGATCCTTGTCATTTTAGAGGAGAGTAATCCTTCAGGGCAGGATCAGTTTAAATTAATTCAAAGTTTGTGTATTGATCAATGTTTGCAGGGATGAAAAGTCCGACAATGATGATCTGTTTTCTTTTACTTGCCCAGTGGATAATGTGAAGTTGGATTATAGCATGGTAAGTATTTGTCTGTTAACTAATTCACTAATTGTTTTTCTTATTAATGAAAATATTATTTTTATGATCTTGCCCTTCTGCTTGCCTTTGTTCATAGGACACCTTCCTCGACAAAGCAACAGAAAGAAAGATTCTATCATTGATCATTCGGTGTCCAAATGGTTCTTGTGAGTGGACAGGAACACTTGGGGAAAAAGAAGTAAGACTGCTTAATTAATCCCTAAGAGTGATCAGCATCAAATTTCTCCTTGTAATATCAATGCTTTGTCGAACAGAGTGGTCATGGGAATTGAGTGGTCAGAGTGTTCATGAGAATTACTGACATGATCACACTAGATGCTTTTGCTTGATATTTTATCAACTTCTCCCCTCTACTTATGTAGGAAATGAATAGGGGAAACAAATGAGAATTCAAATTTTGATCTTTAAACAAGAGGTACGAAAGTCTTAAACCGACTTGCAGACACTGTTGCTGTGCAATTGTTATACCTCCAGTGATTTCAATGCACATTAGTAAGGACCGCCCATGATGCGTTCAGCTGGATGATGATACACAGGAAAAAATAACGGATTCCCATTTTTGGATATTTTTGGGTATTTAAAGAAATAATACCCACAAAAATCCCAAATTTGGAAGAGTGAGACAAGTCCCAATCTGAGAACTTGGTTGGGAATTCCCTGGTTGGGACTTGTCTCACTTTGCCAAATTTGGGATTTTTATGGGTATTCTTTAAATACCCAAAAATGGGAATCTGTTATTTTTTCCTGTGATATTGATTGTGTACATTACACATAAAGTACAAGTTCTTTACCTAAAATTTTCCTCAGATACATGACTGTAAAAATTGTGTTGCCAGGAGTCTTTCACTGTTTATCCAAGACTGTCATTGAACCTGAAAACAACAATATATTCAAACATACAATGCAGTTATTAATTTTCATGCACTTTTAATAAATAAATCTAGGACACCAACACATTCACAAAAAATGTTTGTGCATGCTTTTTATTTGTATTTCTTATTACATGCACATGCAACATGAGATAAATATTATTTCAACATTACATTGTTTTGTTCAATAACAGAAACACCTGGATTATTGTCTCTTGCTTGTTGTCTCTTGTACAAATGAGAACTGTAAAGAGTCCATGGTGAGGAAGGATCTGGATGAACATGTGACTGTCACATGTCAATGGAGGATGATACACTGTTCATACTGTAGTGTTCCACTCGCTAAATATTATGAAGAGGTAAAACCATCACCTAAATAATAGAAGCTGACAAGTAAATGTGCAGTTAAATTTTTCTCCATATCATTTTGATTATTCATAATTGACCAACTTTAGAGCCCTGGCGCCAGGTGATCAAAGGATAATGCTATCCGTTGATTCAGTAGCCTCCCCGCAGACGTCCTTTGGGGTTCGTTTGTCACGTATTCATTTCTCCCCCACGGACGTCTGCTAAACACAGCCGACATTTACCTTCTGGATTGTTTGAATAAGCCAAAAAGCAGTTAGTCATTGTGTCACGATCAGCCAATCACAGGCTGTGATATAACGGGAACGGCACCTGGTGCGAATTATTTCCCGCGAAAAGAGATCGCTTGAGAGGAATATTTTACCATATCGTCATTCCATGCCTATGCATGGATCAGACTCCGAAGAAAGTTGTGAAAAGCGATTTTTTTTGTTTTCTTTGCGGCTGTAATTTAGGAAAGGACCGAGTTCGTGTTTTGGGAAAAAGCGCAGTCGACATTGCAGGGCTCATCAAACGTGCTCTGGACGTTAATGTGTCTGAGTATTCTTCCAGAGGAATAATTGTTTTAGTAAAATCCAACTAGTTGGTCAGAAATATCGAGACAAAACAACTTTAGCTAGCAAAACGCGACTCGATCGCCATTGTTTTGGTTTTCAAAGCCGGCACTTTTCGTTACTAGTGGGCTATAATATATATCATAGCAGTAGCTCAACCAATCAGAACGCAGCATTGATAATAGACCACTAGTTGGATTTTACTAATATTTTTAAGACCGGTCCATGAAAGAGGAGTTGGGGAAATTGCGTGAAATTATTTCACTTCTTGCTGGCGGTTGCCAAAGGGTTAAAGACAAATTTAATCATGATTGTTGTTTCTATCTTCTTTCAAGGAGCACATAAATGTGTGCGCAAAGTACCTTGTTGAGTGTCCTAACGCTTGCGGTGAGGCAATGTTGCGAGAAAAGGTAAAGTCTCTAGTTTAGGATAATAATGTGCCATATTTTGTTTTCCAGTCTGTATTTTCGTTGACGCTGTGAACTGTTGTTAGTTGAGAGTTTAAGCTTCACGTATACCGCAGAAGGCAAACGTCAGATTCAAGTTGAGAATTTCTCAAAATAGAAAATGTGCAGATAAAAACAGCTCAAGACAATTCTTGTGGATGAAAAATTGCGTGAAACTACTAATTTATTAGTAGAAATAATGGACAGTAAACGACAAGGAAAGGGTAGTCACGTGGTACAAATTCGCGTTTGCCGTTTGACGTAAACGTGATGCTTAACCCCCCCGGGGGGGGTCAGAAAAAATTGGTTAGGGGTGTGCGGCCCGCTTCCCAAAACCCTTACCCTATTTATGACCAAAATCTGCGATTTTCCCTACCCTATTTATGACCTAACCAAAAATTTGATACCCTATTTATGACCTGACCCTTAAATCAATACCCTGTTTCAGACCTGCCTTATAATTATTTCCCTAGTTCAGACCAATGTTAAAGGCAATGTTTATCTGCTTTTATTAGGTTAGGGGGACATGATAAGGAAGTAGCTTCTTCTAAAAAAGTGCATTCAAGGCTACAGTGCAAAAATCGTTACCCTATTTATGACCAAAATGGCGGCAAAATAGCCAAAATCGATACCCAATTTATGACCAAAACGGCTGAAAAACCCTACCCTCTGGGGCCGCACATACCTATATAGCCCATATTAGGGAGTACCCCCCCCCCCGGGGCTTAACCTTTCAGTTGAAATCTTTATTTCTCTCACAATTGAAGTTCAGTTTTTCATCTTGTGCAGAATGACCTCCAACTGTATATGCTTGAGATTTTCTACTTATTAGAACTCGTTTGTCATGGTCTCCTTGGCGCTCACAAGTGGCATTTGCTAGCACCATTATTCAGCCTTCCGCAGTCAAGAATTGATGAAGCTGAATTTCTCTTGGGTCTGGTCCTCTAAGTTCATGACTTTCTCTCATAGATAACTGATCACACTGAAAATGACTGTCCTCTTGAGATAGTAGCCTGTCCTTATGTTCATATGGGGTGTGATCTCAAGGTAAATTTTAATAAGTCTAGTGTGACGTTTTGAAACCGAAACATGGAAAAGGCAAAAATCTGGGCTAATGAATAGGTGCTCATTGCTGAATTTACCAAAGATAATCACTCACCTCTCTGGTCGTAGAGTTCTCAATTTAGAGGAAATATGATTGTGTTAGTTTTTGGGAATTTATCGGAGTCATGTGGGGTGGTCAACTACCACTGCATACCTCAGACAATTTGCCTGTGTTTTACCTTCTTCTGCATGTTGTGTGAAAAAAAAAAACGTTTATTTAAGATTCCAAATCTTCGTTTCCAATGTGCAAACGTTTCTTTCGGGCTTAAGTAGCTCTTAATAAACTTGAATGATCAGCTCCCTCTTATCCGTATAAGTTCGGTTTTTAATATCGCTCCGTTTTCAATGGTGTCCGCTCCCACGTACAGTAATTTTCTGTTACCAAACTGCATGAATATGTGTCGCCTATGAACATTGTTTGACATCAATAAATTCAATAAAGCTGTATTAACTTAAAAAGTAATAAAAATGTAGCTGTTTTGACCCATTGCTGCGGTAGACTTTAATCCTCTCAGTTACAGTTTTTTTAACCTAGAAAGCTAAGATTGGCTACTTCATTTTTTGCAGACTAAACGAAATCAAGTTGAGTCACACCTCCAATCGGCCACGAGTAAACACCTTGATTTGGCCTGCTTAAACCTGCTTAGCACTCAAGAGAAGTTCAGAGAAAAGACAAGTAAACTGGAAGAAAAAGTGTCTGGGTTAGAGAAACAAATTATCGAAATGAAAAAAGTAAACAGTTTTCTATTCAAGAAGATTGTATCTCTTAGCACGACACACGAATCAGTGCATGATGAGAAAGTAAGTAGTACACCTATAGTCCCGAGTATCTCGGGCTTTAAATTGCCCGGCGAACGCATGGAATTCAATTTTATGAATGTAACTCCTCAGCTGTCTTGGAAGATAAGTGGCATCACTGAGATGTTAAAACCACCTGAACCGTACGGAAAGACAGAATTACAGAGCGAACCTTTCTACTCATCTATCAATGGCTACAAAATGAAAGTATCTTTTTATCCCAGGGGCACGAAGAGCAACAAAAATGGATATTTGTCACTATTTTTGGTCATCATGAAAGGGGAATATGACGAGGCATTGTCATGGCCTTTCCGTCATAAGGTAGTTTTCACCCTAATTGATCAGAAAAGAGAACCAGAGAAGAGATCAGATTTTTCCATGGAGTTGATTCCCGACCCGTCCAAGCATGCCAAGAGTTGTGCAAAACCAACCCAAGTTGAAAATGCTAGGTTTGGGTTTTCAAGGTTTCATTTAATTTTTCCACTTTGGACCTATATTCTCGATGATTGTCTGTTGCTTGAGGTGAGAATAATTAGAATAAAACATGATTAAGGTTGAGATAGCATGTATTTATGCACTAAATGTGAAAATGTACATAGCTTTTGAAGCCAATTGGGGACGCTGTAGTTATGATACACGTAAAAGACCAATAAATCATACTGATCCCTATATAAGTAGATAGGTTTTGTTATTTACAGGAAATTATACAGCCAGATTTTCGACACACCCATTAAGTAAATTAGGCCGAAAGGCACGATCAAACAGAAATGATTAACTACTTATTACTGGTTAAATAATGAATAGATATGGCTGAACTGTATTGTATGCTAGGCACTGGTCCTGTTCTTTTATCTGTATATATCTCTGGGTTGATTTGAATGAGTTTTAGAAATTCAACTTATTGGCCCAGTTTTAGGCTAACAAGCAGCCTGAGAAAACAACCGACATTTCGCGACGCCACCCCTGGCGGAGTTTCCCCGCGAAATAACGTCTGAGAAACGAGCGCAGAAATTCCAAACTGATGACGCGTCACTACTATAGCCAGATCTAGGTAGCGCGTTTGATTGGTTGACGCAAAATTTCATTCTTTCAGTGACAAGTCAAAACAGTTCGAGATGCTGCAAAAATGCACAGCCTCAATGAGGCCCATTCAGGCTAAAAGCTTAAAATGATAAACAAAAATAACTTGCAACATATCCAAGTGACATGAAAGAGGAACTACTTGTGTCACATGACCAGAACACTGGGTGTAAAAGTGGTGTAAAAACCTTAGCAAAATGGAAATCACTTTATGTAAAATAATTGCGTTTCGACGAAGGAGAACGCATACTATTTGAGTCTTTTTGCGTACCGTACATGAAGTAGTAACCATTTTGTATGCCATTTCACGGTTTGGACGCCATCTTGGACCGGCCTGGCACATTTTGCCTCGATCTCATGTGTTCAGTTTTTCTCGCCCGGGAGATGAAGCGTTGGCGATTTTCTGTGTACTACAGGTTTGTTTATAGTTTTTCTCGAAGTTTTCAAATAAGTTTTTTTTATGGAGGAAAATTTCCATTCTAAGATAATCGGATATGTGGATATTATGTTAACAATATATGCGCTCTGCACACTGTATTTGTTTTTACGGATTCAAGCAAGATCAGCTTAGATAGACCATATTTAATTCTATTGCAAATTGCATCTTTTCGCTTTTGCTTTTGTTTGTCACCATTTTTGAACAATATACAAGAAGTTGAACAGTGAAACGTTGACCTTTTCATCTAAATAATTCCGGGTGCGTTGAATGAGGTGAGTCATGTTAGCCTGATGTCACGCAACAACGGTTTAAAGTGATACTCGACGCTTAAACTTTTCAGATAACTTTAATTTTTCTGTACGTATCCCAATTTTAGCCAATTTTATTGACCATAATAGAGTGCAAAAGAATATCCTAACGATCATACAGTGTTTGACCTGTTGTTACATACATTTACTTTACTCAGAGGTTTAGCCAAGTAAATAATAATAATAATAGATAATAATAATTTATATAGCGCTATTCAGCTACTCTTTCATAGCGCTTTACAATGATCAGGTTAACGTAGAACCTAAAAGCTAAAAAATATAATAAAATACCGAGATAAATTAGTTACAAAGCTTAAAAAATATACATTATACAAAAAAAGAAAGTTAAAAATCTAAGATCTAAAAATACTAAGATAAAATTACAGATAATGAAAGAAATAAAAAAAACGTGTATTAAAAATAAAAGTTAAAAACCATAGGCTTCTTTAAAAAGATAAGTCTTCAAATGTCTTTTAAAAATAGCGACTGATGGAGATTTACGAATGCTAAGAGGCAAGTTATTCCATTGCCTTGGCGCAGCAATGCTGAACGCCCGATCTCCATAGGTCTTTAGTTTAGCCAGTGGCACAGTGAGCAGTTCTTGCTTACTGGAGTGTAAAGACCGAGAGCACTTACGATGGCTCAGGAGACTAGAAATGTACGAGGGTGCTTTGCCATTGAGTGCTTTATGGACTAATAACAGGAGCTTAAAAATAATACTTGAATGTACGGGGAGCCAGTGTAGCTTGAACATTATTGGGGTAATCGAATCATACTTCCTTGTTATCGTGACAATGCGAGCTGCCGTATTCTGAACACGCTGTAATCTACAAACTAAGTATTTTGGAATACCATTTAGAAGTGAGTTACAGTACTCAAGCTTAGAACTAATAAAAGCATGGATGAGAATTTGAGTAGAGTCCTGGGTGAGATATTTGCGGATCTTTGATATACTCCTGAGATGATAATTTGCCTCACTACATATCTTTTTTACATGTTGTTCCATGCAAAAGCAATTGTCCATGATGACTCCTAGGTTACGTACAGACAAATTAGGAGCAATGAACTCATTACCAACCCGATCATATTCAAGATTTGGTCTATTTCGAAATTTGGAGCTAATGACGACAAGTTCAGTTTTGTCTTGATTAAGTTTCAATAGGTTTTTGCACATCCAAAAGTCAATTTCTTCAACACAGCGCTCAACACGCAACTTTGCCTCATCAAGATCAGCACAGCAATCGGTATTGAAGGAAATATATAGTTGCGTGTCATAAGCGTACAGATGGTATAGTAAGTCGGTGCAGTATAGACAAGGTACAGCAGTGGGCCCAGTACAGACCCCTGAGGCACCCCACGCAACAACGTTCGCCTTGATGACATGCCCTCTTCTACATTAACAAACTGTTCGCGGGAGGTTAAGTAGGACTTAAACCAGGCCAATGCAGTTCCCTTCACCCCAAAACGGTTCGAGAGTCGAGATATTAATATTGCATGATCCACCGAGTGTCAAATGCTGCTGAAAGGTCTAATAAAAGTAATATGAGCGACTTGTTTTGATCCAAAGAACACAAGATGTCATTATGTACTCTAAGTAGTGCTGTTTCAGTTGAGTGAAATTCTTTGTATGCTGTCTGAAACGTCTCGTCAAGGTGGTTGGTCACCAAAAACACGTTTCGTCAGTTGAACTGCAACAGACTTTTCAACCAGCTTAGAAATAAACTTTAAATTTGAGATTGGCCGAAAGTTTGTGAACTGCTTGAAGTCAGCAGTTGGTTTCTTTAATGTAGGTGAAAGAGAAGCAATCTTTAGGGCATTAGGCATAAAACCAGTTGTCAATGACAAATTAACCATCCTGGTAATAGTAGGTAGCAGTACAGGGAAGCAATCCTTAAGTAGTGATGCCGGCGGAGGATCAAGACAACAGGACTTGCTAAAAGGCTTATAAGCAAATGTAAAAATTACAGTACGCTCTTGCATTTTTGAGGAAAAATGAAATAGTAACGAATTGTTAAGTGTGAGGATAAACAATAACACTGATGAAGACAGCTGCTAATATTCGTAATGATAAAAGTGCTTGATTTTGACATCTCAATATTACAAGCTCATCAGGTTTTGCACCCCCTTTCCACTACTATTCACTACCTACCACCCCACCCCCCTCCCCCATCGAAGCACTCCTCTAATTTGCAATTATTACTAGTATATAATGATTAAACGTAGAAACAGAGTGTTCCCGCTCGTCATTTCTTTGCCAAAACGACTCCAAGATGAGGCAAACTGCCTCAACATTACAGCTAAACGACTGCCCAAGCAAAATTACTTAATTAATGAACGGAAGCCTACTTTTGGAAAAATGATTTTAAAAAAGCCGCTGCTGACGTCATATATGTGACATGTTTTTTCTCTCCAAGTCAATGGCTCCAACCAATTTCAAAGTTACTGCCGCCGAGAAAAATATAAGAGGTCAAGTAATTTTCAAACTATATTCCGCTCCACCATCCTCGAGTAAATAATATATTAATAATTACGGTGTCGTTCGAAAGGTAATCTCTTTCACTTAAACGAGATAGCGGAATTTGGTTGGTCCATCGAGGATTCTCTTCTAGGTTAGGCCGCACGAAACTTTTCTTCCACCTGGCGTCTGTAGAAGAAGGGTCAAATGGAGTAGTCCAATCGTCACATGCTTGTGGATTTTTCTGTTGATCAATCACTTTATAAGTAACCATTTTAGAAAAAGGCCATGGTAATATGACGTCGTTTTCACTTTTCATTATTACAAAGTGGATGTTGAGGTAAGAACCTGAAATACCTAGGCCCAATTTAACTTTATAACCCTTTTGACCCAAGAAGAACGGATTACTCTGTATCTCGTGTCCCTCTTCTTCGGCCCGTTTAAGAAATCCTCTGAAGCCTTGAATCTTCCACTCTTTTGTCCAAAAACCGGGGTTAATGTCGGAGCAAATTTCCCTTCTTGGCAGTATGGCAAAATCGTTAGACATGCATCTACTTCCTTTATGCTCGATCGTCCGCATTTGATTTGAAGGTTTCTGAAGCGGGCGAAGGTTTTTCTCCATTGAATCTCCTTTCTTAGAGCCGTCCTTAACAATCATCTCCAGTGTTTCCACTCTATTTTGCAGCTCTATTGCTTTTTTTTTAAAAGTTCTTACTTCTTTTTCAAGTGCATTGACCTTTTCCCTATGGTCATTGCTTAACAGACTATGAAGACTACCCTGTTGCTCTTCAAATTGCCTTTCTAGGGCATTAAACTTCTCGTTAAGTTTACTTGTTAAATCCTGAGAGCTTTTCAACTCCTCTTGTGTGCTAGTTAGTTTTGCAAAAGCCAAGTCAACATGTGGTCGTACAGCTTCCTGAAGATGGTTTTCAATCTCTTTCCGTTGAACCTGCAATAAAAAAGACTTTTGTGCTAAAGGATACTATACGCCCTTCCTGTCTGCATAACTAATTTCTCCCAAGTGACACCAGTTAAGTCCACTTTTGTTTGATTAAGAAATATTGTACGTGAAAGAAATGACTAGATTGAAATATAAAATCTAAATCCTAATTACTCTCATTGGCCGACCGAAGCGTGAATTGAGTTAATGGGATTCATGCAATTACAGTAAAAACCCGCATACAAGAACACCCATTTTCGGGGTTCAGGCTGGTTGGGTTCTTATATATCGGGTATTTTAGGTGAAATCAGCCTGAAAGTGTTCTTAAGTGTTCTTCATTTTTTACTTCTAAAAAAATGTAAGGGATTTACTAACTATGATGAAATACATAACTTTGAGAGAAAATTTAACTAGAAAATTACTAGTGAGCATTTATACAGAAATCTTAGTGCAATACCACAGTAAAGCTACAGACACTGTTCTATTAAACTGAAAAGGGAAGAGTTTTTATATATAAGAACAATTTTCAATTTTCAGCCTGAATTTGTTCTTATATATATGCTCCTTTTTTACCAAATTTCAGCCTGGGTGTTCCTAATCCACACGTTCTTGTATGCGGGTTTTTACTGTATTCGTTGTTATTGACATATCGTAATAAATTATAAGTGAAGATCAACGCACTGGCTTAAAAAAACGATGGAGAAAAAGAAAGAAAAATCGCCATACTTTTTTTACACTTAAAATGAAAATTTATCAAGGAAATTGTTCTATTCTGAATGAAGCTTAACTAACCTTTGTTGTGCACCCCATTTGAGCATACGGACATGGCGTTATGGTCAGCGGACAGTCTTTTTCATCGTGCGTTAATAGCTTTAATGAAAAGAAAAAGTATCATATTCCATACCACTGAGCATGAGTGAAATGACATGATGAGGAATAAAGTCCTGAGGGCCGGGTTGTTCAAAGCTGGGTTAAGATAACCCAGGGTTAGTGCGAGATTTGAATCAAGATTTAAAAGCTTAAAAAGCATTTCAGTTTTAATTCTTTTTGTCTACAAGTTGAAGAATGGACGCTCTAAAAATAACAGAGAACATTATCCGAGAAAATGCTTTTGAACACAAGAAAAAGAAAGCCGGGTTAAATTTAACCCCGGGTTAAGCGCTAATCGGCCTTCGAACAACCGGGCCCAGGGAGAGCGGGTGGGAAAAACCCTTCTTCTGCCTTGCAAGAGGGTCTCAATGGGGTGACGGCTTTAACGGTTATCGACTAAAATTTTGGCTCTTTTACGGCTACCGGTTAATTTTTTTCAGTTATGGTCAACAAAAAAGTTAAAAGTTAATTTCTTTTGTTTCAAAAAGTTAAATGTTAATAAAACTATATTTTTTGTATCTTGAAAGCAAAATAAAGGTCTTAGGATCATCTCGGGATGAAATAAGCTATTTTTTTGAAAAAAAGTTAACATTTGATAGATCATACGTTTTACAAAGTATTCTACTTCCAATATTACTTTGCGCATAGAAATGTCAATGGTCAATTTAAAAAAATCTTTGTCAAAAAGCAAAAGAAGACACGCAAACACTCAACTCAAGGCCTGGGGCGCGACATTCATATACCAGAAAAAGCCGTTTTCACACTAAAGACGGATTGTTCGTGTGAGATGGGTTATCCATTTGATAATTCGCGTCAGACAGGTAATACGTCTTAATTTGAAAATGGAATGGTTTTAATTTTGAATGAATGATACACCTGACTTTATCCGTCAATTTTTACAGACAATACGAAGATGGATTATCCGTTTCAAATTGCCTGTGTACAGCTGCCCCCTTCCCTCAGAAAAAATCGGAGAAGATGTGTCTGTGGGGGGAGGGGGCGACTGTACACAAGCTAGTCTCAGACGGATAATCCATTTCTAGCTCTAGTATGAAAACGGCGAATAACAAAATTCCCGTGTCCATCGTTTTTAGTGATAGCGAAGGAGTACAGACCGACTGTCTGCTATTGCCTTGTCCATAGGCCTCTGGCATTATTCCGCGCGGCTAATGCGTTTCGGGTCACGTGGTCTAAGCCAGTTACTTTCCTCAGATACGCCACCGAAATGCCTTGACCGAGATTGCGTGGAAAGACCCGTTCAGGGACTAGGCATGGCAATGTCTACCGTAGCGTCAGAGAAAAACAGGGAATTGTTGTTTATCGGCAACGTGTTTTACAACTGAGTGTCATTCTGCTTGTTGTTTCACTAGTATTTACAGGGCACGACCTCATGAAAATCGCAAACATTATCCCCAGCAAGAAGCTAGATTGATTTTCGCTATGGAAAAAGTTAGTTTCCCGAGAGAGCGGCGGAAATGGCGCCTACTGAGGTCTACGTCAAAACCTAAAAGCTTGGCGCTTGGCCTAACGTGCGTACGGAGTCAAAGTAGCCCGGAAAGCAACCATAAGTGAGTCTAGCACCTTCCTTAAAATTAACAAATCTGGGGAACACTTTCTTTTACGGTTAACTCTTGTTTACCCTATTTACGGTTAACGGTTAAAATTTTTCAATTTTTACGGCTAGCGACTAAATTTTTGGCCGTTTCATGCCTATCGCTTAACCCCATTGAGACCCTCTTGCAACAAAACTGTCGAAATTACCTGGTATAGTTTCAAGAATCCTGCAATCTCATTTTAACTCACTAACCTATAGTGTTATAGAGATTGAGCAGTGTACCATCGTTTTGAACAAAAAGATAAACAATGACAAATCGTATTTGATGAAAAAGTAGATAAACTAATCAAAGCGATACTAGACCAGGAACAACCAAAGTAGCTCAAAATGGGGAATGAATATTTTAATGGTAAGTACAAAAATTTAGTTGTTTATTTGTTACAAGTAAGTAAGTAAGTTGTTTGCTCGTTTACACACATTTCCACCAAAACTTGAAATAGAATCGAACGCCAAAAGTGTTGGTTTCTACTAAAACCATGGGCCCTTCACGTGGTACAAAACCGTCGTACGTGAGAGCAAGACACGCACTGTGACAAGGCAAACAAAGAACTGATGTACTATTTTGAATGAGAAGAGCTCTTTGTTTGCCTTTTTCCAGTTCGGCCCTTGCTCTTACCACGTAAAGGACTAGTCAGTGCCCGATCCAGACCTTCAGATAAGACGAGGGGCCCGGTCATCCAGACCCTGAGATAAGGGGGCAGCCTGGTCTCTAGAAATTTTTTTTCCGGCCCTTCAGGCCTCAGTTTGGTCTAAAAATAAGGGGGGGAAGGGGGCTGGGGGAGCGGGCCCCCACTGCTAGTTGCAGAGGGCCTATTAGTCTACTCATTATCGTTTTCTAAAAGTGAAATCTTGAACTCGGCGTTACCTCTTCTTGTGGGACGACAGCGCCGCAGTTTTTTGGGCAGTTTAGCGGTTTTCTCTTACAGTCAAGTTCGTGAGCCTGTTGAATGAAATGCCATCAAATTTATCTTTTGTAACTTAAGGTGGCTCGACCAGATTTTTTAGAGATTTTGAGCATTTACTACGTCATCATTAACAAAAATATCGGGAAAAAAGTTACCACAGCTGTATTGTACAAAGACAAGAGCCATACTCCCATTATGGCTCTTGATAAAGATGAAAATTTGTAATGATTTATGTTTTATTGACATCGGAGTCAGCATGGCAACGTAATGACGCCATTACGTTTTTAACTTGCCTTTGTATTTCTCGGAACCAGGATCTCTTTTTTTGGAAATCGCTTAAGGGAACTCGTGCCTCCCTTCACTGCCTCGATTATGGCAAAGTTTGCACAGTTTCTATGACAGAGTTTTGGAAATATTTTGGAACGAAGTTTTAAGGGTCATGAGAACAAAATTGGCCAGTCAAGCCACCTTAAACAGCTTTCTCAAGAGCGCTGTGAGACAGCTGACATTATTGTTCATTCACTTATGTGTGAGCTTCCACTCATAGGCGTCCCCCCTTCTAATAAGCCGCCCTGTTAGGCTCATCTACTTGTAAACAAAAACATACGATATCCGATTTTAAGCCCCTCCTCCCCTTTACTTGAATGGAAATGTAGTTTTCTGACATGATTCACTTTGAATGATTTTAATAATTAATATACATAATAGTTAAAAAAAACGTTTACCTTAGTTTTGCGTGCCGGATATAAATCGCTACAGTGACAACATTGAAGAATTCTCCATGGGCACGTTGTAGTCACGTGTGCTTGTAAATTATTCCTGGTCATTGTCTTGTTACAGTTTTCATTTGGGCAGGAAACAACCTTATGGGGGCACGATTCCAGATGAACCTTTAAAAGGTAGAAAGAGGTCCAATAAAACTCTTCATGCATCAATTTTTGAACAAAAGGATTATCAAAAGCCTGCGAATATTCTATTACGTTAGACGATAAAAGTATGTTAGAGGAAGGTTGTTTTATTATTTGTAGTGTACTAACTGACTGATTTGTCTCCCATGCTATCTTCCCGCTGCATTGCATCACTTATTTTTCTCACTGCGTTTATTTCCTTTGGCGAAATGCAAATTGAAATCAAAATCTTACTTACATCTTTGGACCTAAGTTCGCAAATCCACTGACATCCTTCACTTGGGCAATGGACAAAAAATGAAAGAATCTTCCGTTCTGTTGCTTTATCTGGGAAAAGGTCCTAAAGAATGATCAATCATGACTATGATTATAATCAAACAAACCCAACTAATTTTAGCATTATATATCATCTAACGGTACCACGTCTTTTCTCCCTTTATGAGCAACCCGTCTCAGTAGAAGCGTTTGACATTGTCCAAAAGAAAGCCGCAGACAAGACATGATAAGGGAAATTAAAAGGGAAATGACACCTTAAAATTTACTTAAGTCTGATCTATAATGTCTTAGAACTTCACTTAACGATCCTTTAATCCATAAAGCCAACAAAACCTGAATTCACTTACTCTGTTTTGTATGAGAATGCCTCGATCAACTGGACAAGTTACCTGGTCACCAGCACTTTGCTGACTGTTTAAAAAATAGAGAAAAAATTTTCAGAAACGAGCAGAAATAAATTAATGTAATATGATACAACATTTTAATGATGTTATGTAGGAAAAAGTGAATCCTGAATTTGGAGAAGGTTCCATACCTGCCCTTATAGCTATAAGTTAATTTTGCGCCAATCTGCAAAGGCCTGTTTACATGGAGGTGGGGGACCCCTGGTAGGTGAGGTAACCCGCTTAGGTGGGGTAACCCGTTTGTCTATATAATCTCTCATTTTAATTTGATCACGTTTACATGTTAGGTGGGGTGACCCACAACATGTTACCTCACCTATCTGGGGTACCCGGCACCTCCACGTCGCGTATTTCATATTCAGCGATATCAGTTTTTAGTTCACCCGGGGGTACTGCTAGGAATTCTTGGTGGGGGTGTGCCGCCCGGTTCTCCAAATCCTGACCCTATTGCAGACCAAAAAATGTCATTTTTCACACCCGTTTTCAGACCTGGTCTCTAAAAACCATAGAAATTATGTGACCATTACTTAGATAAGAACAGTAAGAAAATAGGAATTCGCATATTTCTCTTTCTTTCTTAATCATTTGGAATTGAAACGATAAATATGTTCATACACTCCGTAGTTCCCTCGAAAACAATACCCGATTCCAGCCCAAAATGGGCAAAGTTATTGCCCTTTTTTCAGACCAAAACAGCGCAAAACCCTACCCTTTGGGGCGGCACACACCGTTATGGCTTGCATAAGGGAGTACCCACCGGGTTAGTTCAAAAGTCAGAAAATTATGCAGCCTTTGAACATGGCTTTCCTCTTGTGGCATTTAAATTCTACGCTGCTAAACGTCAGAGCTTCAGATAGGTGCAAATGCTAATTAAAACAAAAAAAAACCAACCAACCAACCACACAAACAAAGAAGCAAACAGACGCTATGCTTAGAATGTCTGACAGGAAAAGCTAGCCCGGCGGTCAGGTGTTTTGTATTTATGTATGCAGCGTAACATGGCGTAACAAATGGCAAATACGACTGAATCGCTAGCGCAAAGTGGATAACGATACTAGAACTTGCGATATAAGGCATATTTAAACAAAATGTTTGTATCGATAGGATTGTTTGAGACAACCTTGCATTTTAAACCTTCACAAGCGACTTATGCAAAAGAGCGCAAGTTGTCTCTGTGTCTAAGAATCTGTCGCTTTCCATGTTCACAGTGTGTTCAGGTTGCCTGCTAATTCAGTACATGGAATACTCGTTTAGATAAGATTGGAGTGTCACAAGCCTTTTGAGATATTCATTTTTGAACCAAAAGCAGTTACTTTTATTTAATTATTCGCGCTTTTCCATTAATGACGTGATCGCGTTATGTTCCTGAAGGTTTCACATATCACGACATTCACTGCCAGTTTTTCCCTACGATATGAAACTCCAGAGGACAGATATAGCTTTTCTTGGCTCACGAGAAACAGGTTCAAAAACTTAGACAACTATTTCTTCCTTTAACAAGGACCCGCATCTATAACTTATGTAATACTCATATGTATCTAATACTCTCATAACATGTCTTGTCTTGTTTTAAAGGTTACTGAGGACAGACCCCAAATTACAACCCCTTTAAAACTGAACCATTCCTTTGAGTCCTTTGACTGGGTTCTGTAATTGTAAATTTATTTTATATCGCAGTTATACATTTAGAACAGGGCATTTACCATTCGCATAAACAGACATTCCGGTTCGAATAAATCACAAATCGTAAAATCATAAAGTGCTCGTCGAGACACTGTCTGCAAAATCTGTGACCACACTTCGTTAGCATTGGATCCTTCAATGCTAACTGGCAGATTGCACATTGCAAATCGTCTTCCACTTCGTTAACAAACTCCTCGTCGTATCCACCAGGGGATAGATTTGCTAGAGCTTCCGCCATATTCAACTGAGCACTAACCAGACGAACCAGTAGATCAAGTGAATCGGATACGCTCTATCGCTTTGGGAGGGGTGGAAGCATTCGTTTGCCTTTTTGAGTCGATTTTGTATGCAGAAGAAATGCTCACGTCACGTGTTCCCACTGTGACATATACTCTACCTTGTCTCTTTTTGAAATATACTGAGATTAAGGTGACTCGACCCAGTTTTTTTTTTTTTTTTTTTTTTGGGGTACCATCCTACTTTGAACCTCTCTGGTATCCCCACCTTTACTTTTATCGTAAGTCTAACACATAGAATGGATAACATATAGATCAATCTACGATATAACATAAAATTTTTGGCGATCGGAGTAAATGTCACGTGGTTATAATGCCACGCCCCTTTGAGGTCTGAGTCGAAAATCTGCTGTTACCGGCATTTTTTCGTGAAAATCTCTCTGCTACACATAGTGCGCGTTAGTACCTTGCGCTGAACAGAGTTTCACCAAAATCGCAAAGACCCAATTCGAGAAATTCAGCGGTTTCCAAATTTAGGTCATAATTTATGCGAAAATTGTAAGCAAACTTTACACGGATTATATCTTATAAACTATGAGACTCATCTCTTTATTTTGGGCATCCTTATAACAGATGGGTCCTTGCAAGTCAGCAAAACGCTTTAGGGCCTTGTAAATGCGCGCGATTTCGAGCAAAGCAAACATATAGAAATTATAGTTTTCGCTATTTGTTGACGTTTGAATTAACTTTGTTACCCGGCCCTTTAAGGTACTGTAGCAAGCCTAATAGCCACAAATTTTGACCCTAAAAAGTACAACAATGATCCTTGTCATTTTAGAGGAGAGTAATCCTTCAGGGCGGGATCAGTTTAAATCAGTATTCAGTGTTTGTGTATTGATCAATGTTTGCAGGGATGACAAGTCAGACAATGATGATCTGTTTTCTTTTACTTGCCCAGTGGATAATGTGAAGTTGGATTGTAACATAGTAAGTATTTGTCCGTTAACTAATTCACTGATTGTTTTTCTTATTCATGAAAGTAATTTTACGATCTTGCCTCTCTGCTTGCATTTGTTCATAGGACACCTTCCCTGACAAAGCAACAGAGAGAAAGATTCTGTCATCGATCATTCGGTGTCCAAATGGTTCTTGTGAGTGGACAGGACCACTTGGGGAAAAAAAAGTGAGAATGCTTAACTTACTCAGTAATACCCTTGACCACCTTTAAGCCCTAAGAGTGATCAGCATCAAATTTCTCCTTGAAATATCAATGCTTTGTAAAACAGAGTATTCACACAAGACGAATTTGCTTGATATTTTATCAACTTCTCCCCACTACTTCTGTAGGAAATGAATAGGGGCAACAAATGAGAATTCAAGTTTAAAGGGTTATACTCTTCCAGATTTTCTCCCTTGCACAACATATATACTGACTGGGGATTTAAATAAGAGGTAAAAAAAGTGTTACACCAACTTGCAGATATTGCTGTGCAATAATTATTGTTATACCTACGCACAGTGATTTCAATGCCCATTTTTAAGGACCGCCCATGATCGAGGTGTTCAGCTGGATCTAAATCTAAATCTAAATCTAAATATCGTTATGTCGGCAAAATCGTTTGGGACATCACGCCAACTCTAAGATAATAATAAATAAAACTATACCAGAATATACAAAACTATTAAAAACTATTAAAAAACTATTAAAAACTATTAAAAAACCACTGATAAAAAGAAAACTAAATTAGTTTGCTTTTAAAAATACAGAGGGATTGGCTGGAAACAGTTTCTTCTGGAAGTTTGTTCCATTCAGTTATTGTTCTGGGAAAAAAAGAAAATCTAAAAATATCTTTATGTCCTTTCGGTACAATAAGTTTAAAATCATGGCTTCCCCGGGTTCTCCTTTCATTGCTTGTTTTCAAATAATCCCCCCAGTCCCCATCTAGGAGGCCGTGGCACATCTTGTACATAGTGGAGAGCCTTGCGTGTCTTCTCATTGTTTCAAGTGTGTCCCACTGTAGGTCTTGCAGCATTTCCGTCACGCTCGTTGTTCGATCGTAATTTCCAGTGACAAAGCGGGCTGCTTTCCGCTGCACCCTTTCTAGAGCGGCTTTATCTTTCTGGTAATGATGTTATTGATCATGTTTATTATACTTAAAGTACGTGTGCTTTGCTTAAAATTTCCTCAGATACATGACTGTAAAAATTGTGTTGAACCTGAAAACAACAATACATTCAAACAAACATGCAGTAGTTAGTTATCATTCTTGGAGAAATTCATCAGGCTAGTGAAGTTAATATTGATAATTTTAAATGTTCTCAAAACATAGCCAGTCTTAACGTCTTAATGATGCTGACAGTTTCGATGACTGTCAGCCATCTCTATCAAAACTTGGAAAACATTTAAAGAGTCAGAAGCCTTAAACAGGCTTCTGAAGGTGTTAATTATTGCGATAAATGTGCAAAGTCACTCTGTAGACGCCCCATCCCTCCCTGGTTTGGGGGTGGAGATCACTTGTGTCCATATGGATAGCTGATAGGCTCCCTCGTCCCTGTTCATAGTGGGAGTGTTCGATCTAATACATATGCTTCCCTTAATCCATTGCTTAAACTTGTCGACTTCCTGCTCAACTATTTCACTTGCTTCCCAATTCATAATATGATTGTTCTGACAGACGTGGTCTGTTATGGCTGATTTATGGTGCTCATTGGTAGAAGCTCTAAGGGTAGATCTTGTGAAATTTTTGTCAGAGATCTTTTCTACTTCCTTTCTGTGTTCTGTGATCCTGGTTCCCAGCTGTCTCCCTGTTTCACCGATGTATACCTTTTCGCATTAGCTGCATGGAATTTTGTACACCACTCCAGCCTTTTTTTGCTTCTCAACTTTGTCTCTTGGGTGAACTAAAACCTGTCTGAGGGTGGTTTGAGGTTTAACCACTGTGGCTACCCTGTGTTTGGTGAATATACGTTGTATTTTCTCCGTGAATGAGTGAACATATGGGACGGTCACCACTCCTTTCCAATAACTTCCGTATGACAGCAAGTTTGTGCTGAAGTGGATGATGTCACTGAAGTGACAGGTACTGGTCTGTGTGTGTCGCTTTCCTATAAACCAGTAGTTTGATGGATCCGTCCTCCCTCCTGGTGATAAGGGTGTCCAGAAACGGGATCTGGCCATGTAGTTATCAATTTTCATGCATTTTCATTTCTTGTGGACACCTGTGCATAATTTGCAAAAAATGTTTGTGCATGCTTGCCAAAGTCTCTTTCCCTTTTATTTGTATTTCTGATTACATGTGCATGCAAATTGAAATCAGGCATTAAGCATTGTTGTTCATTGATAGAAACACATGGATTATTGTCTCTTGCTTGTTGTCTCTTGTGCAAATGAGAACTGTAAAGAGAGTGACTGTCACAAGTCAATGGAGGATGATACTCTGTTCATACTGTAGTGTTCCACTTGCTAAATACTACGAAGAAGTAAAACCATCACTTTTAAAAATATTAATAGAAGCTGAAAAGTAAACGTGTCATTAAATTTTTCTCTATATCATTTTGATTACTCATAATTGACCAAATTAAGAGCGCTGGCCCCAGTTGATCAAATGTTGGATGGTCTTATCCACTGGATAAGTCACTATCCAGTAGATAATGCAATTTCTCTAATAGTTATCAGCTGGATAGTGATTTATCCAGTGGATGGTGCCATCCAACATTTGAACAACCGAAAGCTGATAATGCCGTTTTTAATAATTTCAATCTTACGGCCGTTAAATAAGAGTAAGATATTGTCTCATTAAAAAGTCTGCCAGTAGAAACTTTTTTGAGAAACATATTCATAAAAACACTTATTAATATTGTCAAACAAGAGAATTATGTACCTTACACCATCTTCAATTCTTGAAGTAATTAAAAAACTTGTAAAACTGTAGCAATCCTGTCACTACGACCAGTATAGTGAAATATCTTTCTTTCTCTCTTTTCCCTGTGTAGTAATTTTGTTTTGCTATTATTATTTACATTTTTTTTTGTTGCTGCTATCATTATTTTAATTTACTAGATTTGTTGTAATCTTAACTGCTGCTAATCTGCAATCTTTGTAAGTAAATATGTCTGGCACTAAAAACCCTAGTTGTAATAAGCCTAACTTAATCATACCTACCCGCCTCGACTAGTTTTATAACTATTTGTGGGTAGGTACTATTCAAACTGTAAATATCTGTTTCTTAATAAAGTGTGTGTTGTTGTTTGTTGTTGTTGTTAGTGTTTTGATGGCAGTGAGGTGACAGGAAAAGGTAATGACTCAATTGTACAGAAGCAAAATTGTGTTGTAGAGGAAATATAAGAAGCTGAATTGAGATCTCGTTGTGGAAGATTTATTTATAACAGAACTTACAATTCCGTTGGTATAAATAAGGTTAGTCATTTCTCTCGACGCGGTCGTGCACCTAGCAGACTTCCGATGAAGAAATCAAAATCTTTGTTACAGAAAACACGGAAAGTGAGAGTTTTGTATGGAAGGGAATTCAGAGAAATACACCATTTAGACTTTAACAGGTATAGAAGTAACTGTAACAGTGTGAGGTTTTTACTTAAAGGCCAACTCCAAAATTAGTTCGTAAACGAAGGAAGGTGTATCTGTCGTCTAAGCATCAAAGCGGAGGCGATTCAGGTGGGATGAGATATCCAATTAGGGTTTTAAGTAAGTATTTGCGCCTCTGTTCATGCAATTATCCATTTTATAGTGCTTACAAGAGTTTGAATCACCGGGTTAATTTTCAGTGTATGTAGATACTACAAAAGCAATTCATGCTCAACACTGTCAAGGAAACGTTGCAATAAAATGCTGGACAACAATGTGTTGCAATGAGTCACTGCCCTTTAATTTACAGTACGATAAGAAGGATTACTTCAGTTGATGATATGATTCAAGTAATGATTGTTGGTTATCAATATTATTATATTCTAGTCTGTCACTGGTTAAAAGACAATCTATCGTAATGTTTGAGCTATTTTTACAGCTTAAATACAGTGAAAGTTATACTTGTAACATGCATGGTGATGCCAGAATTGAGGGGTATCACTGCTGTATGCCACTTGGTTCAGCATTTGAAACACTCTTGGCTCTGAACTACAACTCATTCATTTTAACCATGGGAATTTTTGGTGTTGATATCTACAGCATTGAGGGTGGGGGATATAAAGTATTTGATTCTCATGCTATTCAAAATTTTTTCAAAAAAAAAATTGAATAGGGTTTAGGTTTTACTGTAAAGTTACGTTAAGTAGCACCAGGCCCTTACAGATACGATTATATCGGTCTTACATGCTCTTGTCTGTAATTAATTGCTCGTCAAGGTAATGAATTGTGTATCAAGAAGTTATAAACGTTTTTATTTTAAGAGTTTGTATGTTAGTTTGGATGCATTTCTAGGTGTCACGCTCTTT
>CALNXK010000088.1:577500-770000 GCA_942486035.1 Porites lobata
TTCGTTACCACAACGCCAGGTGGAGACAAACTAGGAAGGAGGCGATAATATTTTATTTAAAACATTTCCCTTAGAACTTCCGTCAGCGCGCCCTGTATGAAGTTGATCAAGCCCTATTAAACACGAATTCAAAGATATTTTTCAGGAGAATAAATGCTGTTTTGATGGTAAAAAAAACCAAAAAGAACAGATGCGTCTGCTACCAACCATGTCTTTTGTTGCCCCGATTTTCGCTCATATCTATCTATCCACACCGCTTCTGTTTGCTCTTAAAAGTACTTTTACATCGAAATTCATTGCAAAAAGCATATATCGATTCCTAAAACGACCGCTGATAGTCCGAAACGCCATACGTCTCCAACCCCTACCCATTGGTGGGCGCGGGGGTGGAGACGTATGAAATTTCAGACCACTGAAAAACCAGACCAATAGAAATACTGTAGGACCAATTCGCAAAGCTAGCCTTCGTAGCAAGCGTTTCCGTTTGGTTTCGGAGCAAAGAAAGACAGAGAAATGGGATTTTTGATTTTGGCCGCGCGAGAAATGAAACGAGCGCGCGGTCTTTGACTCTCGTTCCTCGTTTTTTCCTTAGTCGCACTGAAACGCTTGCTACGCAGGCTAGACCGAAGCAGGACATGCACTCTTCAGTGTTACCTGGAAACCCAAAATGCTCCATGACGACACACACTTGATGACGTAAGGGAGGACACCAAGCGATATCAGGAGATTGATAAATAAATAGAAATATGGGGAGTCCGAGTTTGCACCCGGCTAAGACCGCCCTCGCCAAGTGCTTCGCGAGGAACATTCTGAGATTTACAATCAAAACTACAGTGAATATTAAATAATAATGCTAACAAGACCATACATTAATTGAAGTTCTTCTACAACGAAATTGAAGAAATTGGTGGGCAAAATGCAAAACATCTGCTCTCAAAGCAGGCCCCTCTTTCTCTCTTTCCCCTTTCACGCTTTGGACCAAGCAGTCAACTTACCCCTAATCGCACTTTGGTTTATCTCACGAAAAGCTTGACGTCTAGCCCCCGCCTAAGGGCCTGTCTACATGAAGGTGGGGGACCCCACGTAGGCTAGATAAACCGCCCAGCAAGCCCTCGTGGGGTAAGAAATATCCCACGTGTTTAGTCTTCTTGCATAGATGCTGCGCACGTAAATCGACGGCCGTCGTGATTACCAAAGGCGTTTTTCAGCGATGCACGTCTACTGGAAGTGAGGCTTTTTCCTAATTAATAAGTCTTGATGCCACAAAATTTGTATTGCTAAGTGTTTTTTCTCTTACAGACACGATTTTCCCCTCAAAAGAGGCACAACTGCTGCCAAAGAATGCAACTAGTCCACCCAATAATAATAATAATAATAATAATAATGATAATAGTTTATTATTTTTATACTGCTATTTACACATACAGATCAGTTGCACTTTACATTACACTTCCGATTGACGAACGTCGCTCATCAAATGTTTTTGCTTAAGCTATCTAAATGTTCAGTTGAAGAAAGAACTAAAGAATGGAGGGAATTGATGTAACGTGAATCCGACGTTACCCCATCATGAAACGTTTACAAGTCATGGCAAAATGTGACCCCGCCGGCTGAGAGGTTCCGGCAGATCGGACAACCCGCCTAAGCGAGTCTCTCCAACTGTCGTACAAACATGGTCAAGTTGTACGGACAGGCGGATTGCCCTACTTTTGGTGCTTGGGCTGGTTACCTTCTCTACGGTTCCTCATCTCCATGTAAAAAGATTTTAGCTATAAAAATGGAGCAATGGAGTGGTTCAACTTTATCCTTGCTTTAAATTTTGTTTTCCCTTGTCTCAAACTTATTATCATGTCATTGTCGTACATTACCATACCCCAAAACAAGGAGAAATATAATTTAAACCAGGGATGATGAACCACAACATATATCAAATGCTCTCCTACCATCTCACAACTTCATTAGTGTACCTCATATATTTTTATCAGTTAGCTTTGCGGTTTAAGGTGACTCGACCTAGTTTTTTTGGGGGGGTACCATCCTACTTGGAAGCTCTGTGGTATCCCCACCTTTACTTTTATCGTAAGTCTAACACATAGAATGGATAACATATAGATCCGGGTTGCGTTCGGGTAGCGTCCGGGTAGTTAGTTAATCAATTGTGGCCCTGAAAAAATTTGAAGGGAAAAAAACTACGAATTTTTAAGAAAATGCTTTTTTTCGTGAGATTGACTCTTAAACGCTGAGAAACGTCAACAAATAGCGAAAACTATAATTTCTATATGTTTGCTTTGCTCGAAATCGCGCGCATTTACAAGGCCCTAAATTGTTTTGCTGACTTGCAAGGACCCATCTGTTATAACGATGCCCAAAATACAGAGATGAATCTCGTAGTTTATTAGATATAATCCGTGTAAAGTTTGCTTATCATTTTCGCATAAATTATGACCTAAATTTGGAAACCGCTGAATTTCTCGAATTGGGTCTTTGCGATTTTGGTGAAACTCTGTTCAGCGGAGGGCACTAATGCGCACTATGTGTAGCCGAGAGATTTTCACGAATAAATACCGGCAACAGCAGATTTTCGACTCAGACCTCAAAGGGGCGTGGCATTATAACCACGTGACATTTACTCCGATCGCCAAAAATTTTATGTTATATTGTAGATTGATCTATATGTTATCCATTCTATGTGTTAGACTTACGACAAAAGTAAAGGTGGGGATACCAGAGAGCTTCAAAGTAGGATGGTACACCCCCCCCCCACAAAAAAACAAAACTGGGTCGAGTCACCTTAATAAGGATCGAAACTATTTTACTTACAGCTTTGGACCTCAGTTCGCCAGTCCACTGACATCCTTCACTTGGGCAATGGACTAAAAGTGAGAGAATCTTTCGTTTTGTTGCTTCGTCTGGGAAAAGGTCCTAGACAATATAAAAATCGTATTTGAAAAAAAAAAAAAAACAGACTAAATCTAGTATTTTTCAGCAATTAAAAAGGGCTGCTCTTTCTTCAAAACGACCTCAGTAAATGCGACCATGGTCTTTAAATGGTTGATTATGAGAGCCCATTTTTGTAAACGAATCTAGTTGCAACCACTTCTATGGAATCACGTGCACGAGGAGAAAGGAGAGCTTTGCCCACATTTGCATTTGCTTAGAGAGGACTGATCAAGTGTCTCAGTACTCCACTAGATTACCGAGTTTTATTCCACGTCAAAGACGTTTAAGCTAACAAACCTGTTTACACTTACTCTTGTTCGTATCAGGGCAAGTCGATCAACCGGACAGGTTGACCGGAAACGATTGCTAAAAAAAGAGAGAAATAGATCTTCTTAGTCGAGCACTAATAAATTGATACAGTAGAATATTACAAAGAGTAACATAATGAGAGAGTTGAAAAGGCAATGAAGGACAGATACACTATAACCATTACTTTTGGACACTTTAAGGATATGCCTACATTTTAGAGCTCTTGGCATCAAATCCTCAAAATGCAGTTGCAAAAATCCAGTTGGTAGGACTATCTTGAAGTGTCAGGCTGCCTGCAAACGGACAAAACATTGTTGACCAACAACTCCCAATATTGTTGGATGTTACACGTTGCGTCCGTTTGTACACCCCGTTGCATGTTATTGGATGTTGTTGCGTGTTGTTGCGCAAAGTTTGAAACCGGTCAAACTTTTCAGCCAACAACTCCCAACATTTCTTTTGTTCCGTGATCGCCGAAGCGTAGCGCAACAATGTTGGATCCGTTTGCACAGCTCTTCCAACATTGCTGGGGCCACGCACGCTCATTATGCATGGTTTACAAAGACTTATGGGTTGTATCGATGCACCGTAGGTCCCAACATTGTTGGGAGTTGTTGCATCCATTTGCACACCACTGCCAACACGCACGCAACAACGCCCAACATTGTTGGGGCAACAATGTTGGGAGTTGTTGTGTCCGTTTGCACGCAGCCTCACTCCTTGGACCTTCAGATATAACAAACGCTTATGTTACCAATTGCTGGTTTGCACGTGACGTCACGGCGGCCATGTTGGTGGTCAAGAACAAAAGCATTTCTCTCCTCTGGGAACTAAACTCAATTTTCATGTAAATTCTTCGAGGAAATATTCTTTTGTTTTGACCCCCAACATGGCCGCCTTGTCACGTGGTTGCAAACCAAGAATTGAATCACGAGGATGCCTATGCTGTATTTTTTTTTGTTTTCATTTATAACTCGTGCCTTGGTCTTACTCAGATTTAGCTTCACAATCTATAAATTTAGCTAGGGCTAAAAGCGAAGCTCTCTTTAATGTTTATAGTTTCCTCAAAGAAAATATAAAATCGAGTAGTACTAAAGACGAGGTGAAGACAACGAGAACGGTAAAAAACAACAACAATAGATCTAATTAGCAAAAAAAACAACTTTGTACGTGCAGCACACTTTTTTTTTCTAATTAGCGAAAAAACAACTTTGCACGTGCAGCACACTTTTTTGTACATTTCCTTGCCGTTGTTTTGTACGACGTGAAACCTCCTTTAACTTCCAAGTTACACGCTTTATGGAGGAAATGTTTGTGTTCCTGTTCACTCTGTTTTTCACTGCCGCTCATTTTCACCTTGGTAGCCGCTAGCATTCCCATTTTCTCACCGCCGCTATATAATTTTCATGTTTTTTCCCCCAGCGAAATTGGTCTCCGTTGATTTATTCCTAGCTGTCGCTCTTTCCCTGTTATACAAGTTAATGTAGACGTTAAAATTTAGTGAAAAGAAAGACTCGTTTTTTTGTTATTGTTGCTGTTTTTTCTCTCTAAAAGTCCGGGCGGCCATGTCATTTACCGCCGAAACGAACGGGGTGCTTGAAATGCAAAATTTCACCTCAGCTGTAACATGCTCTTCCCCCGACGGGCTGACTTCCTACTTCCCTCCCCCTCCCCCTCCCCCGGAGTCTGTACGGTCAGCGTTCGGTCGTACCCTGACGTCATAACCAAATTTTCTCGTGTGGATAGATTACCAAATTTTCTCAGTTATGGGGCTCCGCTCACGCGCGCTTCGCGCAAGCGTTGAGCTCGGCTAAAATCTCCTCCCGTAGGCTTAAATATTTTCTACCCCCTCACAGGAGGCACTAGTAAAAAACACAAGGCCCAATGGGTATACCACACGTAAAGTCATCTGCCTACTTAGTCATCAAGGTACTTTAGAAAGTGGGACCATAACGGTGCCCTGAGGCACACCTCCTTTGATAAATAAGAATAGGGCTATAAAATTGTCGATACATACCCTTTGTTGACGATATTTTTTAACAAAAAAATCAATAACTTAATGTACGATATGGGGTATAATATCAGCACTTTCGTAGGCTATGTTAACACTGTATGTGACAGTGCAAACACGAAAAGCTACACTGTATAGTATGAACAGCTGAACGGCAAAGAACTGGAACAATTCGTTCACACAAATCGAATATCGTGCAGGGGCGGTTGGTCTAGAGGAACTAAATCCCAGTCGTCAGTCCTGAATATTTACTTCCGTCTCAGTGGATTGCCGATTCCAGTTCTCTTACCTACTTTTTCACTTCAGTTACGGTCCGAATATCTGTTTACACTGCACCAAAATGTGGCATACGTGACGCTCCACTTTCAGGACCGTCGCGGCGCAGTTTCGCGTCATCTTTTCTGTTGTATTTTGAGCTTATAATATTTGTTGTTCAGACACCTTGATTAAAAAAAAACAGCTTTATTCAAGCTTACAGTTTCAGGAAACGATGTATTTTTTGCCACGTGCGAAATCACTCTACTGAGTGAGGTTGAATAGTAATAGTCAATACTTGCTTCTCCGAACAGATGTTTCATAGAAAACAGTCGTTGGGTGCCCCTGACACTCGATTGCTGGGGGAGGGGTGGAAAATTCGTTTGCCGACACGGTTCTCGCACTTACTCTATCCCTACTCTTAAAATAGTCCGGTGACATTAAATGTGCGAGATATGGATGGAAAGAACCTATCGAGAAATGCAGTAAGCGCCCCAGGCTCAATACCATCAATCAAGTGTGATAGGTTGGTTAGCTATTTGTCGAATGACTAGATCCAAAACAGAGGCGTTACTTCAGTATCACTCTGAAATACTTACTACATCTTGATGCTTTCTTTTGATCTCGTCAATCAAAATCCTCATTAGATAGAAATAAAACATTTAACGATGTCCTATTGAACGGTACTTTAGAAAGGTTCTCAATTTGGCTTAAATTGTGTTAAAGTCAGTGTGCACACAAAACAAAGGAACATGGTGCACCCTTTTTTTAAATTCAAAAGTAAAACGCACAATGCTTGTTTTACATAATTTCTACTTATTTTTCAGTCTTTACCACTGGTAAATGGTAAAGCCTGAGACAGGCACGAACATAGTCTTAATATAAGAAAACTGAAACACTGTATAAACCGCCAAAGCGTTAACACGCCGGAAAGATACGCATCAGTTATTCGACTTCCTGTTTATATTTGTGCCTTAGAAACAGCGACAGCAAAACAATGATGAAATATAAGCTAATGTGAAGCAAAAAAAGTTTCATGGTCGATAACGAAAATTTAAAACTTTGGTATCACTCCGGCAAAGTAAAACACGATATTCGGAAACTTAATTATACTAAATCGTGTTTTATTTATCAAAATATCCAAGACAACCTTTTCATTTAAACCAATCTGACAACAATGCGAAAGGGTGCAAACTATTCTTGCAAGAAACTGGTAGCCTTTCCAAGTTCGGTTTGCCGTGTTCGTGTCTTTTCATGTTGACTGGCTGCTGCGCAACTATGTTTTCATTTTACATATATTTTTTCAGTACTAGAACTAGAAGCAATTTCTTCCATCTTGTCATTTGTGCTTACCTACTACGAAGTAAATGTAACATTTGCTTAGACTTCCATAGCGTTCATTTATTTCTCTGAAGGAATCACTTTTGACATTCACTACCATTTCAACACAAAATGTTAACACCCATGACTGATAAAGCTCGGTTTAATCAAGCCGCAAAGAACATGAGCTGTCAGTCAACTCTTTCTTCCCCCCACAACCGACGGCACTACACTTCAGTTGAACATGTCTTTCTTAGATCTTTCTTAGAACAGCTTATATTGCAAACTGCCCCTCCAAATTATAGCACCATTCAAGCCATCAGCTCCTTTTTGGGAACGCCAAGCAAGGATATAAATCCCATCATTATGTTTCTCATACGTATCAGAAGAGTGCAATCCATTACTATTCGCGTAAAAGGACGGTTGGGCACAAATAAATCACAACATAAACTACCTGCGGCAAAACGGAATACCTGTTTAAGTGCCCATCGAGACACACCCTGCAAAATCTGTGACCACATCGTGTTAGAATTGGGTCGTTCAGGGGTAATTTGCAGATTCCACATATCAAATCGTCTTCCACTGAGTTGACAAACTTATCATCATATCCACCAAGGGATAAATTTGCTCGAGCTTCCGCCATATTTAATTACGCCCTAACCAGACAAAGTATGCAAGATTCACAAGCAGACCGAATTAATCTGATACACTCGATTGCTTAGGGATCGGAGGGGCGGAATAATTCGTTTGTCGATACAGTTCTCGCAATTTAAATACGGTATAAAGAGCTCATGTCCCCTGTTTCTACTACGATGGATCACTCTATCTCTCCTCTAAAAATAGACCATTAACTAAAAGTTAGAATACAAATTTATATGGATGGAACAAACCCACCTAGAAAAGCAATAATCCCCTCAAGGCTCAATACAGGGCGCCCTTCAATAACAGCTGTCAAAAAAAGTGCATGTCATAAGCATTATGATAGGCTGAATGAATACATCCAAAACAGAGGCGTGGTACTCCATTCTCACATAATAGAAGACTGGAATGTAACTCACTTTTTTCACTTGATCTTCCTTGAAATCGTTTAAATGCGTCATTCATTGTCACCTTTGGGGTCATCATGGAGCAGCAAAAATTTAAAGTTATATATTTTCACCTCCTTTATGCCCTATTTCAGCAGTAAAGGTCTGGTCATATGCAACAAAACTGTATCCAGCTTCCTTGTATCAATTTGTTTGTCAACTTATGCTGTTCTTTCACTTGTAATTTATTCCTTTTTAAAACTGAAACGGATCTCTCCTTTTGTGAGAAATTTATTTTACAGTTTAAACCTTAGCAGCAGTAAAGGGTCTTTAATAGAATGCAGAAACTAGCATCAGCTCAACATTTTTTCTTTTTTTGTGTGCTGATTTTTCGCAAACAGAAATCATGTTAACAATAATAATAAACCTATTATCGGCATAGTGGCTTCGCTTTACTTTTTCGGCACCCAGAAAAATAGGCAAATGAAACTTTAACGATAAACTGTGGCTACAACAAAAAAAGGTTTTTTTCCTTCCACATCTGATTATGTTCATGCCGCACTGGAAGTGACTAATTAACCACAGGCCACTCGTTACTCCTCAAAATGCGTTTTCTGCTAGTTTTCTAAGAGACCACAATCTTTCTCTCGGCAGTCGCTCTTCTTTTCAATAAATAGCGTTTAGAAATCACAGAAAAAATGAAAAATACATATCCAACTCTCATTTGAGTCCCTTTAAGGTGACTTTCTAAAACCAAATGAGTTATAGTCACTGGTTAGTCCGAGCTGTTTGACCGCTGAACCCTAATAACTTCATTTAAATTCCTGCTGTTGGCCCTATACGTTTCTATTGTTTAAGTATCAATATAGTTAACCTTTATTATAAATAAGTCCTTAATTTTCGAAACCATTCTGCTTTATAAAGCATAAATATTACAAGAAGAAATTGGATCTGAGTCTTCGGGGTTAAAGCGTTGTTAAGCTTTGGCTTACTTTGGACCATGAATAATTCAACAGCTACTTGGTCAGGTAACCGCTAAACCACCACTGTGTCGTTGAGTAATCCCCTGCTGTGCAACGAAATTTTACATTAACACCACTGTATAAGCCAAAGTTGTCTTCACTGGCAACAGCACTGCTGACATTAGGCTTAAACTCACAGCCCGTGAAAGTACTGTCCGTGTGAAGAAACTCACGGTCCTGACCCTGAAAAAACGGTAATGTGGTGCCTTTGCCAGCCGTACTTCCGCGAATATCCACGTATTCAACCGGGAAACACACACCTTTTCCTGAAAATGCCATGATGTCCAAATCACTGAACTTTCCCCTGATGTAATCTCTGTAATCAATCGCCTTAACCTGGTTGAAGCTGCATGTAGCTCGCCAGTGAGTGGAGCGACTGCGGATGTTTTTCATCCGAGCCAGAGTCTGGCGGTATGAGTACCAATTTGGGGTATTCTCGTTGACTGGAGCATCTTGCACAAATGACTTGCTTCGAAACTGAGGCAAGGTTCTTTAGTGAGCGGGTCCAGGAAATAACTAATGTCCAAGCTGCACCTGGTTCAGATGCGAGATCACAGTAGGCCAAATATCTCTGTCCTTGATCATCAAAGAGCAAATAAAAACCGTTCTCCAACACGCCATGCTTCAAAAAGTCTACGCAGGATCGGGCAATGAAGCCATTCTCACCCAGATGGATTTTTACAGACTACAACACAAAAAAAGCCCAGATCTTCGTTACGTCAAATGCAGTCATAAAAAATATGTTTCATTCTACAGTAGACGACTATAATTTTATATGTAAGCAGCGCGTATGATGATGACGCTGACATGATAATGATGATGATGATAATGTGAACTGCGGATGAAGATACTAGAGTGGAAGTCATCCTCGCAGTAAATGAACAAACCAAGCGGTTCAAATGTACCCTAGTGGGAATCGAATCCCGACCTTTGCGATGAATGGGGGCAACGCTCTATCCAGCAGAGCTAATAGAGCCAACAGAGAAGTGCAAAGTCGCGGAATAGTCGTAATATCCCGACGGAGGAAATGAAATGACTCAAGAAAAAGAAAGATATGATGTGAAGAGCGGGATAATTCAGGCTCCGATTCTTGGTAAGCTTGCGGAAGTTTTTTCAGGTTCTTTTTCAGCCACTAAAGTTGTTCATGCCAAGTGTAATTGTAAGGACAGCACCACTTTTATATCCGCCCCTGTTCATTCACCGTTCGACTTACCTCTGAGACGGCGTTTAAACAACCGAAAATTGAGAAGCTCCACGCCTAAATTAAATCAACTGGAAAGCCCGGCTTCCGCCATAAATATGCATTTATAAAAAGTTTTTTGTTTATCCTTTTGACTGTAAAACTATCGTTTAACTACCGTAACAATTTTCTTAACTTTTCCTACACAAAAAAAGCAATGCAAACTCGAAAATACGACAATCAACCATCACTAACTTTAGCGACTTTTGGCTCCATTTTTAGTGAATTTTCGACCGATATAAACATGCCCAAACTTTCTTAACTCCTGTCGTGTTCTCTACTCTTTGGGTCTTCGGGCTAGTGGGACTCAACTGTATTTGTTTCAGAATATTCCACCGGTTAGGTCATCCATCGAAGACAGTAACAGCTACGACCAACAGGGCCGCTTTACTTTGCGGAATAGTCGAACAAAGAAAGTCAAGTCTAAGATAAGAAAAGGTTTGCTTTGCATAAAAACTTCAAAGAAGTCTAACAGACACTCAACGTGCCACTGATCACCCGAGGATTAATATGTCAAGAGATCGATCACTGAAGCGGAAAAGTAAATAGGAAAATTTACTTTAATATTACCTGCGTGACAACTTTCACGGTCACTAATTTGATGTCACGTGACAAGAAGAATGAAAGTTAAGTCAGTTCAAGTCAAAACCACTCAAAACGTTATTGAAAGAAGATTCTGCCTATTCAGTAGCACTGAACTAGATGTAACTGAAACTTGAAAAGGATAGGTAGCTTATTTATATGTATTTATGTTAAAATTTGATAACCTCAATATCAATGGCTGTTTCCATGTGAAGTGGACAATTTGCTAATGACAATGAACCTTTTTACTAGACTATCATTGATAGATGTACAATCTGTACAAGCCCAGCTTTAGATTTTACTTGAAAGAGTAAACTGACGACATTTTCATCTGGCCCCCATAGGAAATAAAACAGAAGCTTGCCTTTGTTTTACTTTCTAACTTTGTTGTTGAAAGAGGCTCATGGAATCAAGGAAGCGAAATTACTTAATAAATGTGAAAGTATAAACAAGTGAAACAAGCCTACCTTTCCCTGGGAAAGGATACCAGTATAAAAGGAAAACAGAATTATAATGGCGAACTTCATCTTGTACAAGTTAACATAGTCGAGGTTGGATTTATGAGCGCTTACTAATTGATTCTGTCAAATTTATGTTTATCCGTTGTAATTAGGTGGCGGGAAGGTATCAATTTACGCACGTGCCCACTGGCATAACTTCTAAGCCATTTGAAGTCATATGATTTTGTCTGTTGTTAGCCAAGATCGCGATAGTCTCCGCAATACGCTTCTGACTAAACCAATAAACATATATTTCCAGACAGTTGCCTTTTCCCAAGTCGATTAGTGCATGTTCTTCGAGTCTCCGGAACAAGACGGCGCTAATTAATATTGGAAGGATGTTGTGAAGATAAACAAGTCACGTACAGGGCCCGCTTCCTCGAAAGATGGTTAAGTTTAACCCAGGATTAAGCCAAATCTTAAGCAAGGTTTTCTTGTCCAAGAACATGTCACTCCAGCTTACAAAATCAGTACTGTTGTGTCTTTACTTCGAGATTCAGTGATGATAGCACAGAATGTTACTCTAAGCAACGCATAGGAATTAAGGTAAATACAAAAATGGAGCAAAATTTTTGATCCTGGATTAGCGCTGATCGGCCTTTCAGGAACCGGGGCCAGTAATTTAAGTTATACTTCAGCAACCCTCAACTCAAAATTTGAGGACTAAGTAAGTTTAGTGTCTTATTGCTGCGTAACGTGGCGATTTATAGTTTGAACGGATAAAAGAGACCTTTTTAGAAAACATTACCTCTGATATGCAAATCTCTCTCGTAAAAGCGGGCCACCTGTCGAAAATAGGGACTTTTAGCATCGACAAAGGTAACGGCATCGAAAACGTGACTTGGCGTTTTTCCAACTTTGTCGTGTTTATTCCAGTTTGCTGAAAATTTCTAATGTAGGGAAATTTCCCTGGAGTTGATTTCTTCGGGACCGCACTCAAGTTTAGAAAGAGAAAGAAAAGTTCGTCGTCGCTTGTTTACGTCCTCCATAAAACGTGAAACTAGGCATTTTCACCTCATAGTCGTGCAGTAACGGCAAAGAAATGTACAAAAAAGCGTGATGCACGTGCAAAGTTGTGGTTTTGCCAATCGGAACCTATCGCTTTTTTGAAGTTCTTGTTGCCGTCGCCGTCGTCGTTGCTAAAACTCCCTAATGTAACTATTTCCTCGGTGCGCGCCTCGATTTCGGTCCAATAAACGCGGTAGGGTCTGCCGGATTATGCCGGCAAAATTTTGAGCATAATACTGTATCTGGAGCATCAGGCATAATGCTGGCATAATACTAATATTTTTGGAGCATAATGCCTCTGTTTCTGAAAACTGTGAGAGGTGTATGCAAATTTTGCCAGCAGCTCGCTCTTAGCGACACTCTAGAATGTACAAAGTTGATAAAAGTAGGAATATTTTAACTTGATACGTTAGACTCGTACCCAGTGCATTTTGCTATAATCCAAGTTCACTGGAGAAAGACATATAGTAAGCCTTTCAATGCCTCATAATTTCCGACCATTCGCTTGCTCATCAAATGTTTAACTGAATAATTTTTGTCTAACAATGCTTTCAAAAATGAAAGACTAGGAATGTTTATTAATAGATACAGGCCTATGGGGGGCGGGTGGAGTGGAAGTGTCATTTTAGTCCGGCATAATTTGAGCATAATACCTCCAGTCAAGCATAATTTTGAGCATAATACCCCAGTTTCACGGGTGACGCCCGAAAGCATAATACTCTATTTTCGAGCATAATCCGGCAGACCCTAAAACACAGTGACAGTTTGGGAAGGGATCCGCCCCCCCGCTTCCCTTTATCAGGCAATGACATCAAGTCGTGTTTGAGAGATGCATCAAAGGCACTATTTGTCAGGGACCGCGGAGGGGAAGGGCTGGTAGGGCCGCGGCCCCACCACTTTTTTGCGCCCCCGACCCCACTTTTTGTGCTAAAAAGAAAAATAATTAAAAGAAAAAAAAGACTTGAAACAAGTTTTTTTCCTTCTATATTCCGCTATATTCTCCGTATTTTCTTTAATTTCAAAAGCCAGGCATTTTGTGGTTTTCCTGCGACTTGCCCCTTGATCAAACGCCATGCCTTAGCCACCCCTTCGCTTCGTTCGGCAGCGTGTTTTGTACTTCCAGCTCCGGCAGAGTTTTTTATCAGTTTTATCAGACGAAATGAAGAAAATTACTAGCTTTTTCAAGCCAAACGAAGGTGAGTAGTTGTTTTGAGTTGATAAAAGTTTTATATTTTGTCTTTCTCCTTTCGAAGCAATGAAATATTCGATGGCAAGAAGAATTACATTACTTCAACAGTGAACGGCCATAGTCAGAAATTTTTCAGATCACTTCAGTGTAGTATTTTCTATACTAAAATTCTAATCGCGTCTTTTCTTGCATTGAATCTGAACTGACAGTGTATGTTGGTCGTTTATTAGAAAAAATTATTTTCAATTGTCAGCCCTCCCACTTTTCACCTTGCTCCGCGGTCCCTGTTTGTTGGAACAAAACAAAGGACAAAATGAAGTATTTGCTATGCTAAACTGTGCCACACTCAGGGGACTTCGGCATTGACAAAGACGAGTCGAGGAGTAATAATGACACTACCCCTTCATTGTTTCAGCAGGCCATGTTTAAGGATGACCGTGGTGAATAGAAATGCATGGAAATGAATAGCAAAAGTAGTATCAATAGATGTTACGATATTTAAGCAAGACCATATTTGATTATGTACTTGCGTTGCAGATCCGCCAAAAAAGACACTTTTTTACGGTGTGATAGCGCCTCTCCTGGAATATCCAAAATGAAAGTCGGTTTGATTTTTCTGTTGTTTCTGACCTCGACAAACCAACAAAAAATGGTAAGGTATAGCTCTTCACGTATTTTTATCCCAAATGCTTACTATCAACATCGAGCTCCTTACAACTTTTCATCTTTATACACCTACCTTCAAAATGGCGTCAAATTTGGCTATTCTTTTACTTTTCTGAAAATTGACCATCAGTGCCTCGTTTCATGGTAAAACTTCTCTTGAATTTTGCAACTGCCATCGAAGCAAAGAGGACTAATGAACACTTTTAAGGAAAGTACATAAACAATGCATCAATTTTGGAGGTAATACACTAACAATTTTTCTAACTCTTCATTTGTTACAGTCTCCCGAAGCAAAGCATTTGGAAATGAAAGGCTTTATAGCTAGATCATGTCTTGACTATCTGGAACATGGGATGTTGGAGAGCGACTTCTACTGCCTTTTTGACTACAAAGACCGACGATATGTGGCTTACTGTGACCTCTCATCTGAGCCAGGTTCAGCCTGGACGCTAGTCATGTCCTGGAACAGAAGGATTTGCCCCAGTTTCAAAGGAAGTCATTTTTAGACGACGTCCCTATCAACCATAACACCCCAAACTGGTACTCCTACCGCCAAACACTGGAACGAATAAAAAACATTCGTCGCCGCTCCTCTCACTGGCGTGCAACCTGCAGCTTCAACAGCAAGGAAGTCATTGATTACAGAGATTACATGAGGGGAAAGTTCAGCGACTTCGACATCATGACATTTCTTGGAGATGGAAAATGTCAACCTGTGGAATATGTAAATATCCGTGGGCATGCTGCTGGAAGTGGTACAACAGCACAGTTTTGGCAAATGTTGAACTCCTACATTTTGCATATCAACAGCGAGTCCACAGGCTGTGGTTTCAAGCCTAATATTGGAGCCATTCCAAGTGAAGACAACTTTGGCTTCTATGGCAGTCCCAATAGCAACTTTTGGTGCACCGCAAGTGATGATTCAACAACCCAGTGGTGGTTTGGTGGATATTTGGCTAAAGCTTGAGTAAAAATAACTCTTCCCAGCCAGCATACAACGTTCCTTGGAAGTTGAATGCAGTGATAATAATTTGAATCTCAGAATCTAAAATTAATTGGTTACAATCTGTAACTATTTGTTTTTAGGCTTAAATTAGGTAAAATTGTGAGAATTAAAAATAGCTTTCCCCTTAAATTTTAAAGAAGTGTTTTGATATATTCATAAGGTAATGTAAGGTTCCGCGGCAAACTGGTTAGTTGTGTTTTCCCTTGAGTCCTGATGTTTCGCTTGACTTGAAATTGGGAAAACAAAACTTCATCCCACATATGGGAATCCAAGACATTCCTTGATTCCGGATTTTACCCCTCGTATTCTGGATTCCAGGTACTGGATTCTGGATTCTTTGTCAGTGGAACTTGGATTCTGGATTACAATTGTTAGTGGGATCCAGATTCCTTGATCCGTATTCCAGATTCCAAAGCCCAGGATTCTGGACTCCACAAGAAACATTTCCCACATTCTGGATTTCAAAAAAAAAATTTTTCCGGATTCTGAATCCAGATTCCAAGGGTTCCCAATAGGGTTCTTCAATCCCGTAATCCCGATCCAAAGTTTCGTTCAATCACGTAATCCCGATGGCTATTTCTTGCATCTCACCTCCCGCTCATACTTTCAATCCCAAAACTCACCCTACTTGTGCCGTAAAATCCCGAATCCCCAGTTTCAAATAAAGGGAAATCTCGGATCCCGAAAATACTATAGGTTTTCTTTGATCCCGTTACATGAGTCTTAAAATGACAGGGGAATGCTGGCAACTTAACTCAACATTCACACCGCTCCTGAATAAATTATTTTCAAAGTACTTTCCATAAATTTTCTCAATCTTTTCCCTCTACCAGTTGTTGTATCTCTTTATGCGAAAAAAAAATTGTATTTTAGCTCTACGTTAGTGAATTTCTTACCGCTATTAACTCCAAAATTTGCTTCTTCTGTGTGCACGTGCAAGTGACACAAATAGCTCAGGTACGTAGTCTGCATTTTATACCGGTAGTTTGGCCCTGGGAAAGTAACAAACTTTAAGTTTAAATTTATCTCGAAGATAGAGAAAAAAATTAGCAGAACACTTGGCTGATATACCTCGAATTCCCCTCCGTGGTACTGCGAACCTCTGCACTCAGCTGATGACACTCAGCTCACCTTTTCGCCACGTGAAAGAGCCCGCGATCTGGTCAGCGGATACTCTATTAAGCGATTCCTTTTCTGTGTAATTCTTTCAAAACTATCATGGCGTCCAGAGCATCGTCGCGTCGATTTCTTTTTCACGTTCCTTTTTAAGGGGTTAAACTCTATATGCAGCCTTCTGAGGAGGATCAAGGCCAATCTGTAGTCTTAGCAAGTCATTCAGGCTTGGGATTTGTTGCAGTTCACGTAGGTAAAGTCTCCGTCAAGTTACAACAGAATTTTCTGCAGCTTTCTGCGGTCAAACAACACAATCCTATTCGCTCGATTAATCCGAGTTCAATATTTGACTTAAGCACTCGTTCAATTGATATTTATTTATAAGGCGTTGTCATTAAAATGATGTTAGTCATGGGGTTATATCTTTTGCCCACTCACACCCATTTAGTCTATGAACAGTCCCGATTTTTTACTGACGGGAGGGGAGGAGAGGGCATCTGTACACAGCCTAATCCCATTAGGTCCATATTCTCTTGATCAGTTAGCAAGAAACAAGTTTTCACTTGATACTTCTCTTAAAAGGTGCTGGATTTCATTCTGCTGTGCATGAGGCTGAATATAAAGAAGCCTGCAAAGCTGCTTGTACAAAGGTATAATAAACTCAGGCACCTCACATGCTGACCCATCACACACACTGATTTATTCATAACTTGACATTATTACAGTCAAACTGGGAAAACCGTGAACACCAGTAATATTTCTGGAATTTTATTGTGTTGCAAAAAAAAGCCAATCAGGCATGACAAAACTGAACCGCGAGCAAGAATGCTAATAATTGGGTATTTAGGTATTTTTAGGTATTTTTATTTATTTGCCACACAATTACACTACTTAAAGATGCCAAAAGAAAAAAAAAAATGTAGGAAGAGATGGCGAGGAGGCCTAAAAGAAACTATAGAGCTTATGTTAATTAGGCCTCCTCAATTACAATTTTTCGAAGATGGCATAAAAATTACGGCGACGGGTACAGTATAATATCAGGTGAAAAATTAAACTAATCAATATTACGGAAGTTTACATGTACAAATGTTGAATATTAAAAGGCTTTTTCCCAAGATTTTTGTTGAAGTATACTAATAATTATTACAAATAAATGCCTTAAGTGCTCTTTTAAAGGAGAAAGGTGAGGAAGCGTTGATGATGTTGGTGTTTAAGGTGTTGTAAAATTTAGGTCCTTGATAAAAACGGAAAATTGCTTGGTTCGAGTACGACAGAAAGGCAGACGAAATTTACACGAGTTTCTTGTATTATACTTAATGAATTTGACTTTGTAAGGTAAATTTACAATGAAATTTTAAAGGTAGAGTATGGTTTTGATAGGAGTACATGAATAAGCCTAGTTGTATTAAGTATATATCATGAAATTTTAAGATACCAAGATTTTGAAAGATTGGATCAGTATGTGCATCGAAAGTGGTTTTAGCTATAGTTCTGATCACTGCTTCTGTAAAATCTCAAGACGAATAAGGTTAGTTCTGTAGGTAGAGGCCCAAACTAAGTTGCAGTAAAAAGGTATGGATAGACTAGAGAAAAATATAGTGTTCGTAAGGTTTTCGTGGATAAATAGAAACTGGATTTACGAATAATTCCTGTGCATTTAGAAACTTTATTGGCGACATGTGAGATTTCAGATTTCCAATTTAAATTTTCGTCCATGATTACTCCCAGGAAAACTGTTTCTTTTACTTGATCAATTTTTTGACTATTAATTAAAAGTTGAATAGTTTGATTTGTACGCTTTTGGGATGGTTTAAATGCAATGAATTTGGTTTTTTTCAAGTTTAATGAAAGCCTGTTAGCTCTAAACCATATTGACAACTTATTTAGTTCAGCGTTCAGTATATTAGTAAGGCAGTCTTTATCCTTGTGAGACACAAATACGGCAGTCTTTATAAGGCAGTCTTTATCCTTGTGAGACACAAATACGTTTGTAATTGGTTTGTGGTTTTGTTGCTAGATCTTTGCTGTGATTGGTCATAACACAATAAACATTCCTTAGATATTCAAGTGTTCATGGTTTTCCCTGTCGCACTGTAATAATAGAGAAATGCAAGGGCATGTGGATGTTAATCTTTTTTGAAACTCGCAGACCACATCATGGCAGGACTATTTATTAATTGTCTCTCTAACCCTTAATTATCTGTGGAAATAATTCTATGGTGTTACCATTAAACCCCTGAATTGTACTTTGTTCTTGGGATTTTTTACAAAAAGAATTTGAATTTTTTTATAGGTTTTTCTTTGGCCACCATCAAGGTTAAAATGCCTTAATTTTTAGTTATTTTCATATTGCATAGTTATATAACATTCTTAGAGAAAAAAATATGCATGTCTTGCATAAAAACCTGAAATGTATCAACCCTCCTTTCATTTCAAAGTTGATTAAATTTAAGACATGCCTGCTAATCTCTGTAAGTTAAATTTTTAACCATCTATTTCTTTTCCATCCTAGGCTATTAAGGCGATAAAAAGAGGCTTATCAGCAAAAGAAGCTGTTGTAATCGCAATATCTACTTTAGAGGTACAAAATAACTTTTATTTTTAATTTATTCATGAATATATGTGGAGTGGGGTAGGGTGGGATTATAAAGTAGAACTTTATTTTCTTACTAACCTGATATGGTATATGGTAAACTTTGAGTTAGTGCCTTGCCTGAAATCTTGGGGTGTGACCATTCAAAAGAAACTTCCTTGGCAGTACATACGTTTTTAATTTTTTAAAAAAATTACAATAAAAGGTTTGGTAATGTTATTGAAGTTTGACTTTGAACCTTTGGTGATGAAAGAATATAACCTATTAATTAACTCAGTGATTTGCAAGGAGCATGGTCCCATGAGCATGTTGTGGTTCAATGTTATCCTTGATTTAAATTTTTGTTTCCTTAAATTACTTTTGGGTATGGTAATGTATGATAATAACATGATAATGAGTTTGAAACAAAAGAAAATAAAATTTAAACCAAGGATAAAATTGAACCGCAACAAGTACATACAAGCTTGTGTATTCTTATTCTTCAGGACTTCCCTTGTACAAATGCAGGAACAGGTTCCAATTTGACCAGATCAGGTACAGTGGAGTGTGATGCATGTATTATGGATGGTGATTCCTCAGCATTTGGAGCTGTTGGTGCTTTAAAAGGTTATTTCTATTGGAAATTTATATTGTTAAAACATAAATTAAAAATAAATAAATACACCTTATTTAAAGAGGGTAGCACGGAATAGTTACGGAAACTAGTAAACTTGTGGCCCTCTATTTAAATCAAAATATTACAAAAAAGGAAGATTCCAAATAAGTACGAAAGTCTAAGTACAAAATAAATAAAACTAAGGAAATATAGAAGTTCTACAGCAATATGAATGAGTATAAGAGCTAATGATATGGCTAGTGAAATATATGCAAGAATATGATTAAACTATGAAATGGTGTAATTCCTGCTGCTCTTTAAATAAGATATTTCGTTAATTATTCGTAAAGGATTCTAGTGATACTGCTTTTCTAAGTTCTAGACTTAAGCTGTTCCAGAGTTGGCAAGTAGAAACTGCAAACGTCGTACCGCATTTGGCCACCCACTTAAATTTTGGGCAAATAAAATTTACGTTACTATATCTAGTTATACTACTATGTTGCTGACTGTTGAGCCTTAAGGAGTCTTCAATATACATGGGGAACTTCACCCTTGATGCATTTGTATGCCACACAACATTTAGATCTGTTTTATCTTGTTAAAAGTTAAGTTTCGGAAGGGAATTAAACCTTAGCTTCCCAAAGTAATTGACACTCACAATAACATCTTAGATACATACCGATGAAATCACGTTAAATAGATTTTTCTGATTTACAAAGTGTATATTCTGATATACATGTAATAAAAGTTTTTTGAAAATTTTTATTGTAGGAATAAAGAATCCCATACAAGTGGCCAGTAGGCTGTTGACTGAAGAGTTAAAAGGCCCTTTTTCGAATGGTCTCATTCCTCCAATGTATGTGTTGAAAATTTAAAAAAAATTATTTTTGTTTCTGTTTAATACTTAGATGGCTGGTAATTTTACCCCTTCCAGTGGAATATTTCCATGGGTGTTTCTGCACCCCTTGAAAATTTAAGGAAAGGAGTACATGCATGCTGTACTTCCCGTAGAATATCTCTGTCAACATTGTAATCCCTAACATTATTCATGACAGTTATTACTATCATCATGTTTAAGCTTTCTTGCTGGAGAAGGGGCATTTAATTGGGCTCTGGAACATGGATTTAACGAGTGCCAAGATAAAGATTTAATCACAGGTGAATCTCGCGGTGTACATATTGCAGTGTTTTTTTGTTAATTTATAACAACAGGAAAGTTATGGTGGATTAATTTGATTTAACAATACTTTTTGTAAGACAGGAGTTTGCGAACATGGTGCAAGTGCAAAGCAAGGATACAGTCCACACAAAATGCTGATGTGTGCCATAAACCTTGCCAGCTAGAAAACTTGTGCAACTTTCCATATGTGAGTACAAATGTGCAAAACATGTACTGGGTACAAATTAAAGGAATGGTTCAGAGTGTTTTTCTTTTAAAGAAACTGTGAATAAACCAATTTTCATCAGCTCATGCTTTTTGATTTTTAAGAGAGCTACTGATAAATTTGAGTAAACAATATTATTACAGTGTGTTTGTTTACCTCTAGGAATCTAATAGTATGGATACTGTTGGCGCTGTGTGCATGGACCGGAACGGCCAACTCTACGCTGGAGCATCAAGTGGCGGGGTAGTGTACAAGGTGCCAGGTCGCATTGGACAGGTCAGTCTTTCTTGGAGAGCTCTTTCTACAAAAAATTGTCCAAGTGTACCTGTATACAGTCATTGTCAGAAAAGGAAGTCTGTAATGTTGTCCCAAAATAGAAGGTCTTGTCCGGTTTTTTCATTCTTCATCTTGGATCCCAGTACCAGGTTTCTAAACCATTTTATAGTGGCAGTGATCTTTGCAAATGGCAAATGTCAGTGCCAAATGACATTTCTTAGTCTGGCATTTTTTTTTTTTTACTATAGGTCTTCTTCAGGGGGTTCAAAAGTTCGTGTCTGAAGATGTCAATTTTGTTGGTATAGATTTTGACCCATTTTCAGGGCTCAAAAAAACCTTAAAATTCCAGTTTGTCGTTTGGGCAAGCAGCTCTCACATTTTTGTTTTCCTGGGGCCACTACTTACCTGGACCGTCACCCATTGGGGAAGTGAACTTCAAAAGTTAGTTGCTCAGCAAGAAAATCTTCTTGTCCCAGACTACCAAATCAGACGTTTTTTAAACTCTTTTTCATTAACTTCATGCAGGCGGCCATTTTCGGCAGTGGATGCTGGGCAACTAGCCATGATGTTAATGAAGTAGGAGTTGCATGTTGTACATCAGGTTTGTATGTTACTTTATATTTCGCTCCAAGGGCTCTTTCCTACTCTTCACTACAGAGCGATACCCTAGTAACAAGGTTGAATTTGCTACTAGAGCACTCATTTTGTATTTGTTTTACTAGGCTGTGGGGAACATTTGATCAAGACTCTGCTTGCTAAAGAATGTGCAATCTTAGCTTTAAATAGGTGAGTTAAGACAGTACCAGGTATGTTGACCTGATGGTCCATTGCCTAGAATGTGAATGGGAGGAATTAATTCCTTATTTTTCCCATACAGGGACTTTCCACTGAAAGTTGGGTTATGTTTTTTTGGCCCCTCCATCCTGAATGAACTATGCAGTGTTGGGCTAATCTGTGATCGGGCGGTCCTTTGCTGACTTTTGTACTATCTCCAAGAAAAGGATGCCTGATCACAGGTTAATGTTGGGTGGGCTTTCCTGGAACAAGACCTTATTCTTCAGAAAAAAAAAGTATAGCACATATTTTGTCTGTTTTGGACGAGAGGTTGAGGTGACATAGAAAACGTACAAAACCTGTCACAAACGTGACTATTGTCACTCTAATTAGAAAGTCTCTAAAAGTTTTTTTTTTTTGGTTTTCACCAGAGATGCTGTCAGTGCGGTTCAAGAGGGGCTTGGTAGCAAGTTTTTAGGTATGTTTTGGCAGTTAAACTAACACTTGAAGACTTCTTCTGAACAAGCCTAAGCCTGTTGCAGTAGCCTTAGCCTGTTGTTCAGATAATCGGTACATTGCAAAGAGAAGTGAGCTTTTGTTTTCCCTCCATTTCTCGGCACTTCCCACTGCCTGGAACAGGCTAAACCACAATGTTAAGTAACAAGAACGAATACTATTTGGAATCACAAAATCTTAGTTTTTTATATAGTTTCTTTAAATAAAGGAATTTTTCTTTCAACACAAGCGTTCTCCATTTCTTTTCCCGTACATTCCCTGAACTCATAGTCAATGCAGATTGCTGTTTTTGTCCTCTATTTAGGTTCAAGTCTCCTTTCATCCGTGACGAAAAAGTTAGGAGGAGTGTTGTTGCTACGAGTAGAGGGAGGGGAGGGTAATGAAGGTAAGTGACAGTCCTCCTACGCTAGCGTTATCGCACAAATTTCGCACTAAACTCGTAGAAGCTTGACTCTGGAACGACGCAAGATTGCTAAAGAAAGTTCTGTGACAAAAGATAGTTATTCATTGACCTGTCTCAGTGTAGGCGTCGATTCATTTGCAAAGTAGCCTATCCCAAAAGAATCTTACCTAGCCTGCGACCAGGATGTCGAGGTGAGAAGATGATGGAAAAGAGCGATAGTTCATATCCTTGAGGAGCTTTTTCTTTCCATGCGTTCTCTTCTGTGCGTTTAATTTCTGCCATATTTGTTCGGCAACTCTACAGATGCCGTTCTAGATCAATGATATAGTGTCACGCTTACTTGTTGTTGGCAACGTTTTCATTTGAAAGGTCAAAGTAATGTGACGCTTGCTACATACTTTCACAAATATGATTGGCTACAAAAGCTCTCGCTTCCTTTTTTCAACCAATCATGACGTGGGTGTTCTCATTTTTCCCGCGCTTGGCAGCGGCTACGCGTTTTAGTGCGAATTCTGATTGGTTTATTTCGTCCTGATTTTGTCATTGGCCAGAGTTTATTGGCTAAACTAACCGGTTTGACAACCCATTTGTATCTCTACAGACTGCACTGTTGATCTCGTCTGGGGTCATACAACAGACAGCATGTGTATTGGCTATATGGCGGAACAGGACAAAAAACCAAAAGTACGCAAAGTACTTTATTTATATGTTGGTAGAGTTGCTATGGTTTTTATAGCTTGCTCGTTCCCCGTGCCCGTTTCTCGGAAGTCCCGGTAACTTTTCGCCCCTCAGATCAAATATTCAAATCAAAATCTTATGAATTAGAAGCGCGGGTCTCTGCTAATCTATTGAAATTTCTATTTTGAATGTAAACAACAACAGCTTGTAGTGCCGGCGTCTTAAGTATCGGGACTTTCGAGAAACGGGTCGCTAGGAAGAGCTTTCTAGCATGTTATGTCGTTCTTTAAAATCTTCCAGTCTATTAAAGACGAAGTCTAGTGCTACATGACTATTGAAAAAAAAACCATTTTCGTTTGGTACTGTTTGTTTTGGACAATATTACAAATTTAGCAATAAAAGATACTACTCTCTCACTTGAGATTTTTAAATGGCTTGATTATTACCATTTCATCCGTTATTAATCCCTCGTAAAATATAGTTGCATTTAACTTCGTGTTTGTTTGTTTTTGTTTTTCAAGGTGCGACTGTCCCGTTTGCAGCCAAGTCAGGTGGTTCCTTTATCAGTGGAAGGCACAGTTTACAGACTGTCCAATAGCTAGCATAGAGTTAGCATAAATAGAATAACCACCATGAAACATGAGAGATCGGTGTTTGTACCAGTGGGGACATTTCCAGGTAGGAAGCCTGTGCCGCTGAATTCCGTCAGTACATTCAATGTGTAGGAAGCCTGTGCTACTGAGTTTTATCTTTACTTTCACAGTGTAGGAATCACGTGTTGCTAGGGCGGTGCCTTTAGAGACAGTGGAACTTTTGGAGGGAGTTAATCAGTTAAGCAAAAACAATGTACGCACAGAATTTGAAATTAATGCGGTGGTTGGAAAATATGGAAATAACCAAAGTTTTAAATAAAAGTGTTTTTGTACACTTTCTTCTCCCGGTGAACTATTCAGTTCCGGTTCGAACGTCGCATTTCGCAAGTGCCCAATTTAATGCGAATACGGAAAATCTTTTGTTCTTGCTTATTTGCATTAGATTTGGTGCATGTGAAATGTAACGTTTAAACAGGGCCTTACAAGTCTATATTGACGTGTTTTATTCTCGTGAAACTTTAAGGATGTCGATTGAGGGGATATAAACCGGCTATAGGGAGTTTTAGCAACGACGATGGCGACTGCAACGAAAATCTCAAAATAGCAACAGGTTTATTGAGGAAAACAACACGTTTGCACGTGCATCACGCTTTTTGTACATTTATTTGCCGTCAATGCACGACTACGACGTAGAAATGCCTAATTTCATTTTGTTATGGAGGACATAAACAAGCGACGGTGAAATTTTCTTTCTCTTTTTAACTTGAGCGCGGTCTCCAAGAAATCATAAACGCGACAAAGTTTGAGAAAAAATGCCAGTTTTGTTTTATAAAAGTGACGTTTTCGCTGCTGTCGCCGTTGTCGATGCTAAAAATAGGGAGCTTTAGCATCGACGACGGCAACGGCAGCGAAAACGTCAGTTTTAAAATGAATTCCCGTTTTTTCAATCTTTGTCGCGTTTATTCCAATTTGCTGAAAATGGCAAGTGTAGGCGAATTTCCCTGGAGTTGATTTCTTGAGGACGGCACTCAAGTTTATAGAGAGAAAAAGAGATTCGTCGTCGCTTGTTTACGTTCTCCATAAAACTTGCAATTAGGCATTTTCACGTCGTAGTCGTGCAAGGACGGTAAAGAAATGTACAAAAAAGCGTGATGCACGTGCAAACTTGTTTTGCGTAATAAAGCTATTGCTTTTTTGACGTCACTTGTTGCCGTCGCCGTCGTCGTTGCTAAAGCTCCCTAATCTCTAATAGGGAGCTTAAAGGAACCTTACGTTTTTTCTGTTTTGTACATTAGACTACATTTCTTTGCCGTCGTTGCGCGACTACTACGTGAAACTGCCTAATTTCGCGTTTTGTGGAAAACGTAAACACAAGACAACGACCCTCTATTTCTTTTCCTCATTATTGATGGAGTCCTTTAGAATTCAACTCCCGAAAAATTATCCAAGATTTGACGAAATGAACGAGATGAAATATGCACGATAAAGTTTGGGGCAACGCAAACGCAGTTTTGAAGTGACGTTTTCGTAGCGGTCGACGAGGGATACTCCCTATCTTGGGAGTCTACACCTGAAAGGGGAACTTTTGCCTGTTTCAGATATGATGAAGGGGAACCGAGAGATCTCACTTGTTCTAGCATAGAAATGTTAAGAAGGTTAGTATTTTTAGGGGTGGTGGCGTTTTTAAAATTTTTAAAGTGTGTGAGTAGTATAGGACCCAACGATTGGTCCGCGTTTTGGAATTCTCATTAAGATCATTCATAATTTACAAACGGTGTACTGAAGTCATAACCCATCGTCCTTCTTGTGAATTGAATTTTGCCTGAGAATCTAATAAACCATGCGTAATGTTTTTGCAGTATGTAGAGGGAAGACGAACGAGGAATGAATTTAATAAAGCTTAAGTCTTACAACAAAATCACTCACAAGAGGCAGATAAACTTATGTTCACGTATTTATTGTAAAAATTTCTTGTTTAACATTATGTACAACAAAATCAGTGCAACACTTAGCTACGATCATGTACTTGGAAATTACACAATTTTAAAACAATCAGATAATGATCTATTTCGAGAAAGGTTGTCGGAAAAAGTGCACGCGACAATCCTGAAAGGCATTGTCGGTGGTTTTAAGTTCACTGTTCTTTAAAGAAATTTAAAAGGATTGGTACGAAAGGCCGTGGAAATGTGTTTGCGAGTGCTAAAAGAAAGCAACAAAAGTAGGTTCGAAAGATACAGTCGTCCGAAACGGTGTATTGATTATATCCCATATTAACTTTCGGGATTGTCGCGTGCACATTTTTCCGACAACCTTTCTCGAAATAGCTGTATACACGGTTATGTTGAGCTCTTTAATAAAACTTTGCGGGAATCCTAATCACGTACCCAGATCTCTTGACAGACGAGACTTTGTCGACGAGATCTGGGAACGAGACCATTAACTATGAAACAGTTATATCGAAAGAAAATTATATTTACTCCCAGTTCGACGAATTTAACTTTCGTGGTTATATTTGGGTTGGTGACCGAGTCTCAAATCCCTGGTACGAATCGATCACTTCCATGTAAGAACGAAATAAATATAGCTACAGAGGGCGGTACTGTACACCGCCCTTTCAAATTGTTCACATTGCACTGGATTGCACTGTTTTCAAATACATTTTTCCGCTTGTTATTACTTATTATACTAATTGTATTAATCTTTTCTGTGCTTAATAACAACATCAATTACTCCATTACTTTCCTATGATTATTGCTATGTTGATTATATATAGATGAAACAATTTCTAAACTAGCATTTAATTAAAAAACCCGTGTACTGATAATAGTTCAAGGCAAGTATATCAGTATTTTATGCAGAAAAAGAAGATAATAGTTTTGAAATTTTGTTGCAGACTGAGACGAGCTCACCCTAACAGTTAAGAAATGTAACTTCAAATGACATCGTCTAAACATAAGAAACAGTTTTTTTTCCTGGCCTTTACTGAGTTATCTTTTTATCAGAAGACAGTCATAAAAAATAACTACATGGGATATGTTAAAAGAATCTATGACTGCCCAACTTTTTAAAAAGACATAATAACAACATAGTCCTATATAATGCTCAAAGACAACTCAGATTATCAGCTTCAATGTACTCTAATACTGTTTAAAATATGAAGTATCTTCTTGAGCTGAAAATGCCAGTGTAAATCGACTGGTTGGAATAACTTTAGAGACCTGTGCCATTTGGTTTTGAGGTCTTCTTTTCGCATCAGTCTTCCTGGAAAACCTGGAAGACAGAGAGTAAAACCAAATTTTCAAGATACTGAAACTCATGTGAGACGGATAAGCTGTACAAAGACTACAAACATATAGAGCTATGAGGATCGTCTCGAATTTCTGGACAATGCGTAACGTGAGTAAAACCTAAAACGTTTCTTTATCGCCAGAATGTATGAGCTCCTACTATATTTAGATCGCTCGATACTGGCTATTATCTCTGGAAAAAGCTTTGCCTAGTCCCTGTTTCGCGTCTTTCCAGGTCTTTCTGGTCAATGCATTTCGGTGATGAATCCGAGACAAACTCGCTGAGACACGTGACCCGAAACGCATCGGCCGCCCGCAATAGTAAGGCCTAGAGACCAAGCAAGAAAAATCTTATACCAACAGGTACCGACGTCGTTTTAAATCAACCTCTTTCCCTAGGCCTTATCCGTTAAAAAATGGAAGAGGTAAAGGCCCTGGAAACGAGGTTGGTTTTAAATAGGTGGATGGCTGTTGCATACCACCTCCCCCACGTTTGTTTATTTGTAGTTTTGACTGACTACTCATTTCATTCTTGGATTGACCTGCTGACATTTGCTCACTTTCGTATGGAAAGGACCTTAGCCATTGGCGGATCCAGGGGAGGGACCCGAGCCCCCTGCTCCCCCCCTTATTTTTAGACTAAACTGAGGCCCGAATGGTCGAAAAAAATTTTTTGAGCAGTGCTACCCCCCGCATCTCAGGGTCTGGATGATCGCAACCCCCCCGCCCCACACCCGTTGTCTGAAGGTCTTGATCTGCCACTGTTAACAGTCGCTCTAGGATCGTCACATAGTCGGAAATATCGTCTTACATGTTACTTGACTACCTATATCAGTTATAATTAAGCAGGAATATACCTGTAGCTTTTGCCAGCTTACCCACAGAGAATTGATAGGCTACAACTAGCTTATTCTCAATTTCACAGCTGAAAAATAAAACGTTCATCAAAATTGAACATAATGTATCATGATAGGTAGTAGTATAAGAGTGTAGAGACGTATATGTCCTTACACGGGTAGGGTGTTGAATTCCATCACAAAAAAAATTGATTTTTTACAGTGTTGTCCTCTCAGAGATTTTGGCGGGAGACATTTGCATTGCATTGTTAGATGTCATGTGACCTCGAAGTAACCAATGAGACCGCACGCTGTTGGGAACAAATTTGCAGCTATATACGATTTTTGTCAGTTCTCACCTGGCAAACGGGAGGTTGAAGCGTTTTCTCAATGCGAGATCATAGGCTAACAAACCTAATGGTTTGTTGATACAAACTCTCTTCAACCTCCCCTCAAACCTGTGAAAATTAAGATGGTAGTCAGTGAATGCCATCAACACAATATCAAAAACAAACTGTTATCATGAGTTTACTGATCTCTCGTGATTCATTTATTTACGTTCTTTTGCAGAGTATTGATATTTCTAAACTTAAACTAAAGAATCAAGCAGTTTTATCATCACAATTTTACTCCAGAAATGATGATTATGCATGCGAGGAACACACTTTCTTATAACATGAAGAAAACAACTTCGATGATTTTCCCACTTGTTACTGGAAAGAATGCCGATGATTTATAGGATGAATGGGAAAAGAAGGAGGGAACACAATTGGAAAAAGAAGGGACGAAAATTTTTATTTTTCACTCAGCTATTTTTAGACGCTCAGTTGCAAGCCATTCTGCTTACGCTTAAGCTCGATTACCATCCGCTGTACGGGAAACGAGCCCGCGCTCCTCCCCCTCTCTTCTCGGGGATGACTGATAGAGCAGCGGAGGTCGGGCCTAGCGTAAAATGGAATACCAAGCGCAAACCATACACTGTTTTTGCACGCAAAAATTAAAACTACGAAAGTAACACCAAATATTTTTAATGTTACCTCATCTGCAGCCTTTGGCAGAGCTTCTCAATCAGGCTGGCACACATTCTGCTACAGCCTGCCTCGTTATCAATATCTTCGATAACGATTACAAAGGGGTCACAACCAACCTTTGTTTCAATTTCTTTGGGAATAGTTCTGTAGGGTGATAATTAAGAAAAAGTCAGCGTTAAAAGACCTCCTTAGTAACCTATTTAGCGTGTTTTATTTAAGACAGCGCGATGCATCTTTCAATTTTAATTTCGTTCTACAAAACGTTCAATTCTGGAGAATTGTCAAATTTTGAAGTTAGATAGAATATCCCATTGCTTTGATGCGCATTCTAAGCTACGGAACTCCCGTTTTCCTTCTATTTTTTGCGTACTGATCCGGTATAATACAGAAGGTGGGGGCGGGGGCGGTTACCCGGATATAACTTTCTAGTTCCCAGCTGAGGCTCATTCTGTCATCCCTTCTGTGAACTTTTTGATAAAGACCGTAAATATATGATGGTCATGAACTCGAACCAACCTCGTACCAAATTTTCTGCCTGTCGCTGCCCTATGGGAAAACAAGAAGACCCTGGGGACGAGGTTGGGTGAATCTCCTCAGTACCCCGGGGGGGGGGGGGAGGGTACTGCCACATATAGGCTGTATAGGTATGTGCCGCTGTGAAGTGTATGGTTTTCAAGCAGTTTACTCTGTGACCGGGTCAGGGATACAAATCAGAATCAGGATCCCAGCGGCATATCCCCACCCAAAAATTCCTAAAGTAACCTCCCCCTCCCGGGCTCTGTACCTACCTTAGAAAGTACTCGAAGGCCGTGGAGTTCCCCCAAGGAAGGGAATGAATGGGTCTATTATCATTAGTTCTGATCTCTAATAAGGGCCTTGGAGTGAGTGATAATATGTGGAATCCATATTCATGAAATCCTTTATAGTTTAGACAAGATTTCACAGATGAGAACAACTGTTCTTTAGCATACAACTCCACCCACTCGTAATGATCTTTTCTCGTCATAAAAGACAGAACAGAAAAGTCCTCATAATGGATGTTTGAGGCTGGGGCTATTTTCTGTGGTGCACTCTGCTCGAAAGGAGAACTGCATTCTAACGTGGATTGAATCACAGTCTCCTCGAGCGGGTCAACATACCACGTAGTTGTTCTCTTGTTCACCTGGCAAAAATCATATTAAAATAGTATAAAGTAAACTCTTTTTTGACAAAAATCTTTGAAGCGAGATTCATTCAAATTTGCGTGTAAGTAAAACATGTTTTATTCTATGAATAAAAAATGTCATTTTTGATTTAAACTGTTCTAAAATTTCAATAAATTTAAAAGCGCTGATTTATGCACAGGTGGCCCAGACGTAGTATGTGTCAAATGAATGTATTAATATTCACATGGACAAAATAGGATAAGTCGTCGAAACTCCCATGAACCAAAATAGTCCAAAAGTCAAAATATAACAAAACAAAGCTAAGATACCTTTGAACGTATCCTTGTCTTTCCTGGCCGGTTAAAGTGGCATTTTGTTGAGTTTTGCATGCAATTGAAGGTGGATAGTACCTACAATTGCAAAACTCAACAAAGTGCCACTTTAACCGGCCAGGAAAGACAAGGATACGTTCAGTTAAAGGTATCTTAGCTTTGTTTTGTTATATTTTGACTTTTGGACTATTTTAGACTCATCCTTTTTTGACCATGTGAATATTAATATATTCATTTGACAAATTCTACGTCTGGGCCGCCTGTGATTTATGCGCGCGTTCAGTTACTGCGCGCAGCAGTCAAATCATGCTAATATCAGTATAAATTTAAAGAGGAAAGACGGCAGGCAGACAGACGGTTCTAACAATTGCTACATTTTAAAAATACATTGGAAATTGAAATTGAAACCATCTTTTGTCTTTATTTGTTTGTTTTTATCCCCAGTCGCCTTTTCTTCGAAGCACTCGTTGTTCAGTAACGGCTCAATCTTTCTACGTACGCGCGCGAGACGTGGAGAAAACGCGCTGTGATTGGTCATTTTATGGTCAAACTGGATTCACGTGGGGCCTACAAACAGTATCCTATGATTGGTCAAAATTATTCAAATTTTTTCCTTTTATGGTTACGTTCACTCCGGCCACGTGGTCTACAAATAACTCCCTACGATTGGTCAGAATTATTTCAAATTTGTGCCCTTATATGGCAAGGCTGACGCCATATGTTTTTAACGACCTTACCACGCACTCTCGAAAACCACAATGAAAGATGCATAAATTAGCATTTTTCTTCATTTATTACAAAACGTTCATCAACCACTAAGTTGTGCTTACCCTCTTCCTCTCAAATACTTGCGAAAATCTCAATTTGCTCTGATTACAACCCATTTCAGGCGCTATTTCTCTTCAATTCAAGTGACATAAGTCAAGTATACACAATGAAAGACAGTGCAAACTGACGCTTGCTCGCGTGTGGCGTGTCGTTATATACTATACCATGACGTCACATGGTGACGTACTGGATTTGTTCTTTAAGTTGATTGGTTAAACTGAAAGCGAGGCCAGGTTTAAAATTTCCGTTGCGTTTGCGCCTGCGTTTCCGTTGGAACGAGGACGTTAGCATGAATGAAAATCAGCACATGAATCAGCAAGAGCTGAACTTTTTCAGAAGCAAAAGCCGGTATGGATTGCAACAGATAGACATTCTCAGAGGGAACAAAACTTCTCTTTTATGCAACCAGACAAGTTTCCACAGCATATCCATCATAATCAGTTTAAACTCACCTGAAAATCACCGTTGAATTTTATCGCGCCGATTAAGATCAAATTCCGTACACTTGGTTTTAACAGAAACTCAAGAGTTTCTGGATATAGTAAGGAGCCGTTTTTTTTATTAAACAGATAAGATTTTGGAGGGATACAGATTTTGCCTCCTTTTAATCACATAGCCTTCACACAAAGAATGATGATTGCTTAAATCCCGCATCTGCTTTGAAAGAACTCGCAACTTTCGACAATCATTAAGAAGATGAACGTATAGCACGCAGCGGGAAAAAGCCAACCAAAAAATATAACAGGCTGACGAAATATGGCGCGGAGATTCAGTGTGCCCCGAAATACTGCCCGGAACCAGGAGAGAAGTCGAAAAATCCACCACTTAGGTATTAAGAAGACCCAAGGGAGGACGGTTGGCTTCGCTCTAGTTCCGCACGAAAGTAGTGCCTTTTAACGAGGCAGATTAGAATTTGCGCACCGGAAACTCACTACACTATATAATGTAAAAGATACTCAAGTTTACTCTGAGGAAAGCCGGATACTCCTCTTTTAAACACTAGCTTATCAATTACAATTTAGTTTGTGTCTGGCTTTATGCAAAAATCTTGAACAAGCTAGGTCTTGACATCAGTAGTTACTAGTCCCAGGCTACGTCATCAGCTCTCCATGGCGTTTGCATAAGGAGTGCCTCGACTAATGTTGATTGGATACTTCCCGTATCAGGATGCCGTATGGACGAACGTCGGCTGTACTACCTCCACGGGACAACCAGTAGTCCGCTCCTACTGTGGTTTGTGCAGCTGGGATGATTTGAAGATGGCCATTCTTCTGATCAGGATTAACTCGATTCTGTAATACAATCTTATAGGTTTTTCCCTGATAAGTGAACTCCTGTGCGTACAGCTTCTCAATCATTTCCAGGTTGGGGCTGGTGTAAATGCCCCTTCCAAATAACTCTCTCGACCCAGGTTTATAACCTTCTTTTAAAATAAGCTTTGCACTCTTCATATTTGTTCCGTGATAGGACACGGGCCATTCCCCCGGGGCTTCTTCTGTTCGTATCCCGTCGGGGCCGAGCCAGGTATTATCTCCATATTTGCCCACAACTTTGATCGCAATTCTCTTCCAACCATAAGGTCGCTTATACTGGAAGCCCCCTCTCATGTATCTCGTACCATCATCTCTGACATTACTGAAGTCATAATCAAAAGCAGGATGAAGTTCGTCTGTATTAAACGCGCACTGGGATCCTCCGCCGGTCGTACAAATCACCATGAAAATGGTTTCATCAGGTTGGATTCCATAGTCGTTAATAGTTCGATGATTTTCAAGCTGTTTAGCAGTGTATATTAGTTTGATCTCATCGGTGGATATACCTTCCGTTTCCTCAATTTTAGCTTTTACTTGCTCAATAGTATCGTCTCCTGTCACTTGAATAGTTATAGTATTGCCTGATAAACCCCGTACATAAACATTGAATTTCTTTCCAGCTTCAACTTTCTCCACGGTCTCTACTGGCTTCATGATGTACGTCTGGCTGAAAAGATCGTGTATGGAATACTTCCCTCCAGTCTTCTGCGGTACGACTTCTGTACCAAGTATAGCTGAAAACCCCGCGCTCAATAGATCTAAGTTAGACATTTCGCTGAAGAAAAGTGATCGAGGCAACCAGATTGCAGATATGAGCAAAATTTAAATTTATGGAGAAGTATTTCTATATATGGTGTGGAACACTGTCGCGTGAAGGCTTCCTGTTTTTCGTGGAAACTGTCTGGTGGCTCCGTTGTTATTAAAGGCTATTGAGCTATGACGAACTTTACGTCATACCTTTTTCGGTTTTAACACAATGGCTGCGAAACTTTGAGAAGATTTTGTAAAAAATGTTTATCACCAGTAAATTGATTATCTCATATTATTGCCGAATGATAGCTGTTGTTCTTCTCAAAGTTTCGAAGCCTTCGTGTGAAAACCGAAAAAGTTATGCCATAAAGTTTGTCATAGTTTAATGCGCCTCAGCTAATATAACAACGCAGCCACCTTTTAAGGTGGCAAAAGACTTTATCCATTCTCATCCCCATATGGACGTACATCGGCTGCGTATATTACGTATCCTCAGCGGGACAGCTAGTAATCCGCCCCTACTGTAGTTTGTGCCGCAGGGATGATTTGGAGGTGGCCAGGATTGACTCGATTTTGAAATACAATCTTGTAGGTTTTTCCTTGATAATTGAACTCTCGAGTGTACAGCCTTTCGATCATTTCCAGGTCGGGACTAGTGTAAATGCATCTACCAAATACCGCTTTTGATCCGGGTTTACACCCTCTTTTAAAATCAGCTGGGTACCCTTCATATTTGTTCCGTGATAGGACACAGGCCATTGCCCCGGGGCTTCTTCTGTTCGCATCCCGTCGCAGCCAAGCCAGGTATCATCTCCATATTTTGCCAGGACTTTGATGGCAATTCTCTTCCAACCATAATGTCGCTTGTACTGGAAACCACCTCTCATATATCGTCTACCATCGTCTTCAACACTATTGAAGTCGTAATCGAAAGCAGGATCAAGTTCGTCTGTGTTAAACGCGGGCTGGGGTGGTTTTCCGCCGCATATACGATGTAGTAAATTGATGGTTTCATCGAATTGGATTCCATAGTGATTTACAGTTCGGTGATTTTCAAGCATGTTAGGGGAGTAAATGACTTTGATGTCATCCTTGGCAGGGGCGGATCTAGGGGGAGGGTGCAGGGGGTGCGCCCCCCCCCCTTGAGATGACCTGCGGTTTTCTAATACAACTGGTATTCTGCAAAAAAATAAAAAAAACTATGTGGTTTATTGGTGTTGAAGTAGAGCAAGAGACGAGTGCACCCCCTCCTAAAAAAAATCCTGGATCCGCCCCTGTTTGGATTTAACCTTTAGATCTGTTTGCAGCAGATCGAAATAACTTTCCTCGATTTTAGCTTTCACTTCAACAATAGCATCCTCTCCTGTCACTTGGATAGTTGCAGCTTTGCCTGTTAAAGTTTTCGCATAAACCGTGAATTCCGTTCCAGCTTTTACTTTTTCCATTGTCTCTAATGGCTTCGTGACGTATGTTGGGCTCAAAAGATCGTGTAAGGAACATTTATCTCCACTCTCCACTCTATACATTAACTCTAATAGGTCTCTATTGCTATCGACCGCCTTGATCATAATAAAAAAGATCTTGGATGAAGTTTTTTAGTGTTATCAGCCGAGGCTGAATACTTACGTAAACTTTGATAATATCGTACTTGACAAAAGAATTTTAAAATAATATAGTCTAGAGCACCCGTTTAGGCGTCATTTTGCCTCGTGATGGTCAGCGAGAGGACTGGGTCATCAGACTTCCGGTAAAATTCTCGGAACAAAGCCGGAAGTACTTGATTACCATCGCCTTCCTTATACTCCATTTCTTAAGCTGTTTGTAAGGCTTCGTCCTTTGTAGCATTGATGGAAGGTTCAAGAGGAAGCGTTGCATCTAAAGGTGAACCAGTAAGTCATCATAAAACGAGAATACTCTAGTGCCGGATAGAGGGGATAGCTGATGAGATATTCCCATTCTTGAGGTCGTCAAATACTTTTTTATCAACTTTAGAATTCATTGTCGAATACAAATTTATTAAATGAGCCCTCCAATTCTTTGGGAAAGGAAAGGAAACGTTATGATATATGTAAATAACGGATAAATCAGATATCCTAGGTTTTACTTTGAAAGAGATTTATAGCCATTTTTTAGACCAAACATCAATCAATGATCATTATTAGCTCGCTCAGGGCTGAGTAATACTCGATCTGGTTTCGGTACATTTTACGCTGAAGTAAAAGCTCTATTCATGGCTAGACCTTAATCATGATAAAAGTTCAGGTAGCTTATGATACAACTGTGTCTATGGGTTTAACATTGAGGCACTGTCTGTCTATAAAGTTCTGCTATGCCACTCCTGGTCGTTATTCAGCTAGCTTGCACGAAAGCAAACAGTTATAGTAATTTTTTCACCCACCCTCCCTCCCTTTGGAGGAGTTGTGTTGTGTTTTGTGTCAATAAAAGTCTGGCAGGTCACTCCTTGTGGTGCGATTAAGTCTGCATTGTGACTGCCCCCAAGCTTTTGGAATTGCTTGTGTCTTGCCATCTTATTCCTTTGCCTTAATCTGGTCCCATCCAGCCCATACAGTGCTGGGTAGATAAGAAAGGCTCTGCCAATACTCATTGTCCAACCCCACGGTAGTGGGGTGATAAGTGAGGCTTGTGTCGTTATAACCTGCCACAGGGCTGTGTCCCCCCTTGTTACACCATCTTTTAGTTATAATAATCATCATAATAATAAGGACTTAAAGGGATAACACAATTACCGGAAATTCCAGTAGTTTTCATTGTGGTCCATTTGTTGTGTTTTTTTTTAGCCTCTGTGCATTATTTAGTTGCATGACTTTTGCATGCGTATCTTAATCAAAATAGAGACATTAAAAGGCCTTTTGTAGTTTTCAATGTTATTTCTTGCATAGGAAGATCCCACAGTAAACCAGCAACCAGTGAATGAAGGAGACACTACAGCAACTACTGGTAAATATAATATATGTCAAATAATTTATTGCCAATGAGCAGCCTCGTGTCTTTGCGAGATGGCAGCAGAAAGCTGTGCTTGAAAGCTCCAGGGCGGAATGAATCTCGAAGCGATGTAACATAAGGTAGTCTAAGGTAACTTTTATGATGTAATGCAGAACAGAGAATGCATTGTTTTCGAGCAAACGAGCAAGCACGCGCATACAGATAAAATCTTTGCTCATTAGCACTTAGTGATAGCTATAACTAGTATTATATAACGTTTCACTGTCACATTGTCAGTTTTACAATGGGAAGTCACTCCCTGGGGCTAAGAGAAGATATGAATTTCTCATTTTTCAACATCTTTTACCTTCCCTTCCACATTTTCTTTTAAATCCCTTGTTTCCTGTCTTATACCCCCACCTCAATCCCCATACCAGTCTTTAAAAACTGTTACAGTATCATTTGATCATGTATTCTATTTTTCTACAAAGGAACTTCATGGGGATGGAAAGATCTGGCTTTAGGTGCAGCAGTTGGCACTGCCGCTGTTGCAGCAACTCCAGTGGTCCTTAGTGCTGCTGGCTTTACCGCTGGGGGGATCGCTGTTGGTTCTGCTGCAGCATCTATGCAGTCAGTGCTTTATGGATCAATGGTGGCTTCTAGAAGTATATTCGCAGCATTACAGAGTGCAGGGGTGGCTGGAATTAGTGCAACTGCAAGTGGTATCATAGCTGGAACCACTGGAACTGCAGCTGTGTTTATTAAAAAAGCTGGGGAAAAGTGGTTCTGGAAAGGCAAGGATAAGGAATCATAATATGGAAAAGGTTGACGCGAAAATGAGAAATGGTTTACTTTCAAGAGAAATGAGATGGAATTGAAAAAAGCCTTTGTCATATTGTGCACTGTAATTTTTCACAATTCAGTAAGGTTACTGTATAGAAAAAAGGTTCAACCCATCAGAATTAATTAAAAAAGAAGACAAAAAGTTTGCACACAAAAAGTATTACAATTTCTTACACAGCACAAAAAAACATTGACCAGTGAAATTTCTCTTATTTATTTCCCAACTGGTTTACAAAACTTAGGTTATAAATAATTTAAACTACACAAAGTGTTCAACTAGTTCTACTTATTTTAGTCTGTCCTCAACAATAACACTGTACAAAAATAATTTTTTTGAACTATTAAATGGTAGCTTCATTTAAGACAACAGGAAGACTCAAAGAGTACTTTACATTTATTTCTCATCGTATACCTGTGGTGTAGTAGTTTTTCCTGTTTGGTTTGCATACCACAGGGTCCTTACCACCCACTATTAAAAGAACACTACAGCGTCTGATTGAAAAACACTCTAAAATGGAATCTATTTCAAGATGAACGTAACTTTATTTTGTTTGTTTGTTTTTTTTCTTTTTAACTTAATTTTTCCCCTATTGAATTAATTGCAGCTTACATGCTGTGCAACCAATGACAATGAAAGTATGCAAATAATGTGCGCCAATCTCTGTAACAGTTGTCTTCAACTGTTAAGAAAATCTTCATAGCCTGGGTCAAGGATTATAATATCATTGTACATGCCTCAAAGAAATACAGGAAAATATACATTCAGAAATATCTTGGGAGCAAAAATAAAACGATTCTTCCCATGAAACACAAATACAAACACACATACATTGAGTCCTTGATTAATTTTGTTTATAAAATAATTTATAATAATTATTATTATTTTCTGAGGAAAATTAATGATAATGTTATTTCAGCACAATGCTTATTAGGTGACACTTATGAAATACTTCACATGATAACTTTGCACTTTGTTCTAATATTCCAAACTCTTTGCCATCTTCCTCTCTGTCTGCTGCAAGCACAGCTTTGACATTTAAAGCAAGTAATAATAAATAATTAAATTTCAGTACTATGTCTTTCTAAATGACTTTAGGATGGGGTAGATGTTTTCAAAGGCTTCATAGATTTCTGAGCGGACTTTAGCACCTGAAATAGATAACCAGGGACCATAATAAATATGAAATTATTTAAAATGCACATTATGAGAGAATGTTCTATGACCAGCTGTCATTGTGACCAGTAATTGGCTGCATGACAGTTTCTGAAGAAATGATTGTTAATAGAGGATGTTTTGACTATAAAGGAAGGAAGGAGTCATGAATGAAAGGACAACGGAAGTGCCCTCTATTTTATATTAATAATGTGAACAGTAAGCTTGAACGTTGCAATACAAAGGAGCCACTGGCAGCTGCCCTGGTCCATATATGAGCTTACTGTACCCACTCAACCCTTGATGTGAATGATGTGATGAGTGAAGGTTGACCACACCGCCGGGGTCTACACCCGCTACACTTTTCGAACAGTGGTCTGGGTTCTTTTATGTCCCACAAGAACCAGGTAAGTGTAAGTGCTGTGAGACAGGACCTATGATTTTTCCTGTAAAGCTGAAAGACAAGTTAAACCTTACCAGTAAGAACCACTTTCCCAGAAACAAAAATCAGCAATACTATCCTAGGTTTGACCATTCTATAAATCAAACCAGGAAACAGCTCTGGTTCATAGCTGAAAGGAAAAAGAAACCAACCATTTAACAAAAATTAATACCAGTTTATGATCATTTGACTGTCAAACAACAACTACTGAATAGAAAAAGAAAACGAAATTATACACATTTATAAATATATAACAAATTGTACCAAATGTGCTGTTTATATTGTAGTTTATTATTGTCTAATAATAATATTTTAATCACAATAAAAGTTTATTGTAATAAATGTAAAAGTTTAAATTTACAACTGACAATAATTGTGTCACTTTAAACGAGACAGGAGCAAGAAAAGTTCAAAGTCATTTGTGAAGGTTTATGTTGGCTTTTCACAGCTGCTTGGGTCGTAGTCATGCAATTGGTAAAGATTTAGGAAGCCTAACCAATTCAAACACTTAATAACATAATTATTACCTTGAAAACTGCCCATGGGCTAACACGAGGCCTTCAAGACGAATTGGAAATCTGACGTCACAACTACCTACCATGTTCTGGATTTTGAATTCTGTAAACTTTGCCTGCAATAGACATAAGATAAGAGTCAGACTCTCTACAACATGGCCTTGTCGCCCTGAAAGGCTGTGCAAACCTACCCTTATCCTTTTACACACTTTTTCACCTAAAAATTGTGGTTTTTGCATTATAAAAAAAACAGTGTTGTATTTTCCTGAATTAATGAACTTACTGGAAAACCAAGCTTCTGTACAACCCTGGCATATTTTCTGGCTGCTAATCTGGACTGTTCTTCACTGCAAAATAAAAAAGATACATCAATGTCACAGGCCACAAACAATTACACAACAAATCCTAGGGACAAAAGGATTGTAGAAGGGGCCTGAGGATCACCATAAGATAATTTCTCCAATGTTTTCGAGTCAAATACTCCAGAATTACTGTGACGACAAACTAGCTGTTGCACAAAATGGACCTTGAACAACAAGAAAAAGACAACAAGCTCGTTTTGCAAGGAGCAAGAGAGCCATAATAAATAAACAGTTTGTGAGTCATTTTGCCCGAATAACACATCTCAATCAGTTAGTCCACATTTCACTGCATACTCTTTGCCAGAGACATTTTTTGTTAGTAGATTTTCACCATCATGCAGCACAAATCCTTTCACTATGTAACCACAAGTGTCCAAAGTCAAAACTTCATAACTTCAATTTGTATACTGCTAAAAAACACATAACACCATGTGAAAATACTGCTGAAGAGGTTTTATTTGAACGGCCACACAGCAGGATTTTGTCCATAAACTCAACAGTTTAAACCACCTTTAGATTTCCTCATTCACTCCGGAAGTGAAAAGGCTCAGTCTTAACAGCAAACAGAATTCAAGGAATAAACTTGAGAATTAAAATGTGAAAATTTCACTGGTTGAGATGTTTGTCTTTTATTATGTTTTCTGCTGAGACACCTTAACTCTGAAGGCCTTCATCCATCCTGTCAAGACCAAGATATGAGTAGTCACACATCAGTGTTTATTTTTACCTTATACATCCTGGATGTAAACCCTCAGTCACTTCCAACCTTTACATTTTTGTACAAAGGTTTTTATTATGTTTTATACCTCTTTGCTCCTGTGCAGACCATCTTCCCAGAACTAAATATCAGAGCAGTGGTCCTTGGTTCTCGTATTCTCATAATAACTGCAGCAAATCGCTGCGAAAATAAAAAGATGGAAAAAATTTCACAAAGAGCAATGACTGACAAAAGATATGAAGACAATAAAAGATAATAAGTGAAGTATGAAAGAGAGATAAGCTTATGCCATGTGAGTCACTTAGATTGTACCTCATGAACTAAATGGTAAAATGCTATAGAATCTCCATGAGAATCAATTCAGTCTTTGCTGAAATATATAAACAACACATACCTTAGGATTGTACTCTGCATTCCTAGCATGGAGAGCAATCTTTTTCAAGTCCAGTTTACATCCAAGATTTACAGTTGACACAATATTTCTACAGAAAAAATACACAGCCCTCTTAAAACGCTTTCATTGTAGTAAGCAAAATTATAAGGACCAGAAAGAAATATTGTTTGATACAAGGTGTAAGTTAAGTTAATTCCAGTGCAAAGTTAGAATCAATTAATATTGATTGTAAGAGCCCATTAATTTACAAGCTACAGATACTATTGTTTGTAAGTGACTAGTAAACAGTCCCAACACGACAAAGCTAGCTTCTTTTAATTCCTGATCAAGCTGAAATAATTTTTGAAGTAAAGGTTACTGCTGAGGGTGGAAAACTAGAGGACCAGAGGACCTGAAGAAAAACCTCAAGACCAAAGCCAAGAACCAACAATTGCAGTTATGAATTTCACGACAGAGAAATTAAATGACCTGAACCACAATCATAGTTGTGAGAGAAGGGTGCTGGTGTACTGACCCAGCCACAAAGGGGTGTATGGTGTGAGGCCCAAAGTGGGTCCTGATCTAATAGCAAATTCTCCCTTTGATTTACAAGCATACATGAGAAAGGTTGGAAGGAGAATTGAGCCATTCACCAGAAGCCCCTTCAACCAGCTGTGTTTTCATTTCTTGTTACTATTTGTACTGTTCTGTCTCATATAGACTTGAGATTTAACCAACCTTGTTCCCAGGGTTCTCTCCTACCCACCCTATAGAGCCCTCTCTCTTGCTCTGAAGGGCGGGTAGGAGAGAACCCTGGCAACGAGGTTGAGATTTAACCTGTGATCAGGCATTTTTTTTTGGGTGGGGGGGGGAAGGGAAAAAAAGAACACTTGATACGTTTACTTCACGAAAATCTGTCAAGCCTTGCGACAGTCATTTGCAACTGGAATCTTACTTCAGTGTTGTGCCTTTCTATGAGCAGACACGGAAAGAGTGTCAGTTCCAGGAATGCAACTGGTTTGAAATTTGAAAGTCATACCGTCAACAATCACTAAGAAGAACACCTCTGGGGGCAGCAGTATGTCTGTCTTAGAGAGGTGTGTGGCTTATTGAGAGTCAACTGTAAGGAGCAAAGAAAGGCAGGGACCAAATCTAGGTGTCCATTTTAGCAAGTTAGCCGTGTTATAGAGGTTTCTGTTGCTTAAAAGAGAGTTCACTGTACTTGTACTCAGTCTAGCATTTACACTTCAAATTTAAAGGTCACAATTCTCATTTATATGTACTCACTGTAGTTGTGGCACAATCCCAGCCTGTTCAGCTGTCATTGGTGTCATGGGTGTGAGGGGAGGCATAGGGCTGGGTGTCGGAGGATACAGCCCTCCTGGTAATGATGTCGTTGTCTGCAGGCCTGAAGGACTGGCAGACATGAGGCTGCCGTGGGCCTGCAAAACCAATTCACTATTATTTTTTTTCCAATACTTTTCAATTGTACAGCTAAACCTCTCCACAATGGCCATTTAGGGGGCAGAAGAAAGTGGCCATGCCAGAGAGGTGGCCATGATAGAAAGGTTTTAACAAGAGTCAATGTACATGTATCAACTGTCCACCAGAAAAGTGGTCGTTATAATAGAAAGGTGGCCATTAGCGTTAGTGTTTTGACTGTTTCTTATTCCTAGCAAATGGCCACTTTTGGATTATCACATTTGCATTATAACCATTGTATTCAATTTCCTCCGAGTATTACAGTTGTCCCAAGAGAATCAAAAAACAATCTTTACTCAACTTTGCTTAATTTGTAGGTGTTGAGGGCATTTTTTTTTAATAAGGACAAGGTTACAGGCAGTGCAAAAGTGGCAAAAAAGGTACATTCTTTTAATGTTACTACCAATCTGCAGTCTTCAACAATAGACAGAGAACAACTCGTCAGTAATTGGAAGAATTTAAATTCTCCTCTCTCCATGGAATACCAATGCAAAAGTTATTTTTGATGCAGGTAAAATAGAATTTGGTATACTCAAACAAATCTTTCACATTCGAATAAACAGTGCATTGAGACATGCTCCTGAAAAAAGCTTTCATTTTATTCTCTTGGATTCAAATTACGTGCCTTGCATAAACCTCAGAGAACTTATTCAAAACGTAAGTATATTGAGTCGCTTGATTAAAACATCAATGAAGATTCCATCCATGAGGCAAGAACCCCTTTCAGCTACAAAGAACGAGTAACTATGGCTGGTTCATTAAATTAGTCAAACGAAAAAAAAAACATTAAAAATCCTTCTCAACAGTCACCTTTTTACAGTCACAGAGTATTCTCGAACTAAAAACTACCGTACCAGTAAATGTATCGCGGAGCGAGAGGTTCGCCCTCTCATCAAACTTTTAAAGCGTGCACTGAACAAAACTAATCCTGGAAGACACAAACCTGCACCGCTGATGTTGGCCTGTATCTGTTATCTTCATTCTGGTCTAATCTTTCATCCATTACAGTACCCAAAAGATGCTTTCGACGAACACAAAATGCGGCGAAGATATCAACAACAGACGACTTGTTCCGGTGATCGAAGACTTTATGTCCTTTGCAACTACGACCCCTGTGCTTTGTGGGAGTAACGCCCAGTCCTTTCGCCGTTGCCCATTCCAGGTTTCTTTCGGCAGACGTTGCGTCATTTGCGGAAACTTGTGAAATGAATGCCTTTACTACAACGATTAATCTTTCATAAACAGCTGCCCCTACTAAACACGTTTCCTCTGCCCCCTCCCGTTTTAAGCCATGTTTTTAACAAGAAGGTACATTCTTTTAATGTTACTTCCAATCTGCAGGCTTCAACAATAGACGGAGAACAACTCTTTAAACCCTAGTAGTCAGCTGGTGTGGCCAGCCGAAATATTGTTATGAAAAATGATCAGCTTTGCAGCAGTCTTTGGACTTCTCTTCTTTTGGTTCTTAATATTTTAGTTAATAGTATCTCTTATCTAGAGATCCAACGTTGACAACCAGCAGGATCTTCGTCCACGGTTTTTGCAGTTAATTTCTTTATCACATTTCTAGGGCATACGCTCCCCCAGGTCAAATCCCACCAGCAGCGCCGATTCATAAAAAAATAATAAGGTAGAATCCACCGGGATTTTAATTTTCAGTGGACAAAAACCTTGTACCAGAATAATTTAAGGTACAGTGCCTTCTTTTTACCCTTTTCAAGGGCTAAAGATGTAATTAGTCATCTGTAATAACACCGAACAGAATCTCTCATGGGAGCCCGAGAAAATAAATGTCAAATTTCACAAAATGACATCTTACACATGAAATTTTCGGAAGTTTACCTGTGTTTTCACAATTCTTGTGAAATTGGACATGCATTTTCTCGGGCTCCCATGAGAAATAGCCTTTGGTCCTTGAAAAATGCAAAAAAGAATGCAATGTTCTTTAACTTATTTTGGTACAAGGTTTTTGTCCACGGAGAATTAAAATTACTCATTTTCCTGGTGGATTCCGTCATAATAACATTTCCAAATATGAATTTGCTCAAGTAAACCGCCCCACTTCACTGCAGCGTTTTCCATCATTCTCAGTGGGAAAATCCGCTCACCTTCTCGCGATCGCCTACGTAAAGTTGCGGCGTCTGCGCAAAAATATCAGTTTTATTTCGCAGGTTCTGGTCTAATGTAAAAGCAACCAAGCCATATAAAAAGTTTAACTAGTTTAATTGTAACATCGCTATTTACAAGATTTATCACCTATAGTGACTTAGCTGGATGTAATCCCTTTCAAGAAAGAAAATTTATTTGCATTGATGAACAAAATCGAAACGGAGAAAAGAAGAAGCGACAGCGTGCCCCTAAAAGGTCCCAACCTGTTCCCGAAAGGCCGATTAGCGCTAATCAAAGATTAAAATTTTGGTTCACTTTTTGTAATTTTAACCTTCCTATGCATTGCTTAGAGTAACATTTTGTGTTTTCATTTCTTTTTTGCGAAGTAAAGGCACAACAATATTTTGTAAGTTCGAGTCACGTGTTCTTAGACAAGAAAACCTTACTTAAAATTTGGCTTAATCCTGGGTTAAACTTGAACTCGGCCCAGGGAAACATTAGTCAGTCTGCAATAAAGCAGACTTCATGAATAACTTTCTGTTCAGGTCATCTCGACTCTCAAAAACACTCCAAGACTACAACAGCAGTAAAGTATCCCGCACCGAAAATTTTCTATTTGTATGCACGGTCTTCTATAATATTTTACAAACTAAACTAAGAACAGCTGTACCTTTTACATTATTCAACCTTTGTTCTGACACGAATGATGTGCTTATTGTGAACTGATTACGTAAGGATTCCAATAATTAAGACGAATTTCCACCTTCTCTCTCCTCCTTGAAATGATTTTAAATGTGCTGGAGTGCATCTCAAGAAAATCGCTCGAATTTGAAATTTATATTTAACAAAAGAAACGTTGAAAATTTTTCCTGGCTTTCCAATTAGCAAAGCACTTCCACGAATTCCTCGCTCATACATGTCAACATGAAGGCGTGGTCATACATGGGGCGGTATATCTCTTTTTGATGGTGTTGTAGTCACATCCGGGCTACAGGAGGGCTATCCCGCTTTGTTACTTCGCCCAAACGTCACCAGAATCATGTCCGCCGGCTCCGGGTTGAGCGCCCCTCGGTAGCGTCAAGACCCAAGTCGGAATATCGCGTCTCAAAGAAGGCAGACAGCCGCACCCCAGCTCGCGCCTCTTTGCCTCGTGGCCGACAGTATTCAGAACAGTTGATAAACACTTGCCGCACATCTGCGGCGAAATCTTCCACTGATTCATACGCCTTGTCAGCAAGGTTTTTCTTGATGGTTCCCAAATCAATGGGTCTTTGTACGAAATGAAGGTACTCAGGGTTCTGGAAAAGATAGAAGATGACGGTGGTATGGGAGTCGACATATTGATCACCTTCGGTCCTGTAGGTAAGGTAAACCGCTTAGGTGGGGTAACCCACCTGTCCATAATTATAATCTCTCATTTTAATTTGATCACGTTTACATGATAAGTGGGCAGACCATATGAGGGATTAGCCGACCTAAGCGGGTTACCTCAGCCACCTGGGGTCCCCCGCCACCATGTAAACAGACCCTTAAATACAGTAAACACCCGCAAAAAAGAAACCGTGGTTATTGGCAACATGTTGAAACAGAAGCAAAGAATTGAGCATAGTGGTTCTTTTATATATCAGTGACACTTGAGAAAGATGATTTTTTAAGTTAATGACACAGACAACTCGAAAGGATAAACTGAGTTCTCCCCACAAAAGTCGAACGTATGACCTTCTGGTTACTAGTGCAGATGCTCTATCACTGAGCTACAGGGGATTCATGGAAGCTAAACTAGGTTCATGTGAAGAAACATCCTGCATACTGCTTGGATTGGAACGTCCATATGTCCATATGTGACGCTGTAGGAATGATAGAAACCAGATGCTCTACCAGCGAGACTCGTGGGAAGTGATATGGTACTTATCAAACCAAATTTCAGTCTGGAAGTTCTTTAATTTGCTGTTTTTAATGTGGGTGTTTACTGTGTGTGTTTTTACAGCATACACACTAAAAGAGAACGAAAGAGGTTGTGCGAACTAAAAAAAAACTATGCAGCCAACCAAACAAGAACAATGACAGACAACTGCAGTGACATCACAAAGAAAACAACTGGACATTAGCTCTGATTCACAATGTAACATTAATTTACAATACAGGCTCAAAGGTACAAACTACCTTGATAGCGTAATAAAAAGACCAGGAAAGAATGGCAAGAGAGGGTGTCACAGAGGTGGACTTTTAGCTCGTTATTACCTCAGCAAGATCCACGGGTTCCAAAAAGGGCCAGCCATCTTCGTGAATCATAATCTCGTCCAAAAGTTTCTGACACAAAGCGAACTTGGCGTTCAGCTTTGGATCCCTCCTGCCAGAGGTCTTGTTACTTTGACTTCGCTGCACTGGGGACGATGAGCGAGAAGAATCGATAGAACGCCGACCACGCCCTCGTGCTGCGATCTTTATACTCCCCTTGCGAGTTGACTTGTTTTCAGGGGAAGGAGAACGAGACGAAAACGATCGAGATGACGAAGACAATCGTCGGCGTTTCGTCGGCTTTTTGTCGGTTTTGGCGCTGGCCTTTCGCGAGCGCGGTGGCGGCGACGGAGATGAAGACACTTCTCGTTTTTTGGACCGGCTAGTGTTTTTCTTTGTTTGTCTGCTACTTGGACGCGAAGTGCTACGAGACTGTTTCTTCTTGACAACTTTAATACTTCGCTGAAGTCTCTTCTGGGCAGCTGGAAAAAGGAAAAAAACACATCCATGATACCTCGACCTTCTCTTGGTCTTTAACTTTATCTGGACACTTAATACTCGACTCTACTAACAAAAATCAGCTACCACTATACCATTCCCTTACGGACGTGCTGGAGCCAGTTGCATAAAAGAGAGTTTTAGATCCGAGTTTACAACGAACCTCTAACCGCGGTTTGCGGTTACCAGTTTGCGGTTCGACGTTCAAACATAATTTGATTTAGATTGGCGGTGGATTAAAGAAGTGGATTCTGGTTTATTTTTCCATTTAGAAATAGAAGAATAATCAATCAGTGAAAATAAAAGAAATTTACGGCAACACTGGGTTATTTAGCAGCAGAGAGCTGTAAATTCTTACATTAGTTCTTCTTGCAATTTTACGGCCGCCATTTTAAATCAGCAGCCATGAATGGCACTTGTTTTCAAGATCCAATAGGATTTATCAAATTTAGCATTTCGCCCGAATTTTGTGCCTCTGTTAACGGATAAAGACTTGCTCCACAAGATTTTTGTATCATTACGTGGGATAGAACAAGAATTATACGCTAAAAGCTTTCAGGTAAATAACATACGTGAAAACCTATCTCCACACGTTGAAAACGCACGTCGTAAACCTCAAACGTGACGCGAAAGACTTGTCACGTGACCTCCAGCGGTTAGAGGTTCGCGGTAAACTCGGATCTAAAACTCTCTAAAACCTCACGTCGGACGTACTTGTTAAACGCCAGACATTACGATAACAAAAACGAAGTAAACTTCGAGAGAATGACCAGAAGACTATAGCTCACTTGCAAGTGAACAGGTACAGGTAAATTATAAGTAACCGTACCCGTCAATAGGGGTAGACCATCCCAGGCCCTCTTATCCCGGAGAAACGGCTAGGGTACTGGGTAGAACGATAACGCAGATATCATTTAATATGTGTAAATATCATTGACTGTCACTTCTTTTTTTAATAATTTTATGCTTTGAAATAGTTTTCTTTTTAGAAATTGAATGTAAAGCGCATTTGAAAACTATGCGTTGAATTTGCGCAATAAAAATGAACAAAATATTATTATTATTATGAATTATTATAATTATTATAATATCTGGGAAGTCATGGTCGCCTCTAATATAAGAACGAAGCAAACATGTTGGTCAAAACGTACCCGTGGGAAGAAATAATTTACCTCGAGGTCCGATGGTTATAAGGTCGGGGAGATAAGCTACGAGAGAGTGGCGTCAACTCTTTATTATTAGGGAGCTTAAGCAAAGACGTTTTTGAGCGACGGACGTCAACCGGAAGTGAGGACTTTTCCCTTGTAATATGCCTTGACGCTATGTAATTTGTATTGCTTAGTTTCTTTACTCTTATAGAGACGATTTGACTGAAAATTTGGGCAAAACCATCGCCCAAAAATGAAAAAGGGCAACTTCCGGTTGACGTGCGTCGCTCAAAAACGTCGTTGCTTAAGCTCCCTACTATCGGATGCAAGACTTCTCTCACCTTCTATCGTAGCTTTTTTAACACGACAGCTTCGCGGCCTCTCGTCATCCGCCCCAGTGCAGACTTGACAGGCCCAGTTCCCGCGCGGTATTCGCCTCAGTGGTGGGTAGACACAGTGGATATGATAAGCCAATGGACAGGTGTCACAGCAAAGCAGCTCACCTCCCTCGGAACATACCGCGCATTGGTCAGCATGTTCGGAACTCTCGCTTGCATCACCTGGTATAGAGAAAGAGAGTAAGCACAAAAAGTAGCTTGCGAATACAGTCGTCTCTCCTTGCTCTTCGCCGCTTGGGGCGTTTCTCTGGCGAAACGTCCCAAGCGGCCCGGAGCAAAAGAAACAAACGGCTGTATTCGCAGGCAACGCAAAAAGGTAAGTGGACCTAAAATCATTTTTGCGCACGAAGAGCGAAGATCGAATGGTTTCTCGCGACGAAATTTTGTCTCTTTTCGACGCCACTTTGGCTTCAGGGAATTCCTCTTAATAGCCGAAAACTGGTACCTATCTCGTGTATCACTCAATCACGTGCGTGATCCTTCCCTCTCAGACGCAATAATAACTACCACAGTACAACAACAACGCAAGAACGGTATGAAGTCAGAAACCAGGGGGCTATGGCGGCCCGTAATTTTAAAACGGATGAGGGATTGAGAAAGCAGGGTCCTTAACTATGCGAGTGTGAACCTCCAAAGGCGAATGAGGTTTTTCGTTTTTAGTTAAATCAGGCTGCAAATTGGAAGTCTCGGCCTTGTTTTCAGGCTATTAAAGAAAAGGATCTCGAGATTTAGGATTGCACTCTTCTCATTTTGAAACGAATCTTGACGCCAAGTATCTTTTCTGGTTTATGTGGGTTGCCAAGGAACGTAAACGCGCATAAATGAAAAGAGTCAAAATAAGCTTCTTACTCTGTTCCTCGTCGTCTTCGCTTTCAGATTCACTTTCTCCTTCTTCATCCTGGTCGCTGTCGTCTTCACTGTCTTCCTCTTTATCGCCTGATCGCTTTCCATATACCTCCTCCTGTTCTTCATCATCAGCCACAGGCCTTTTTCGTCTTTCACTGCGCCTCGTCTCCTTTGGACGGCAGTCGGAACAAAACCACTCACCCTCAGGGATCTGTTAACACAACAAAACCCTCAAATAAGTATTTCTTTCCCTCAGAGAAGTCGTCTGACCGTAAGGAAAAACTTTGCCAGCACACTGAGCAAGGGTTTATGTGGATGGATGTGTTACTGGGTGCAGGGGGAAACCGGACGAGTTGCTCCAAAGACCCAATATAATTGTCCCAGAATGCTTTTTTTCAATGAAACGTTCTAATTTATTACCTAATAAACTTTGAATGTACTGATGGCTTTGCGATCTCTCTCAAAAGAGAGGATGGGAATGGAGCGAATCAGGGAAGCGGGGAGCGAGAAGAGAAAGAGTATTTTTTTCCTCCGCTCTCCCTTTCCCCCCTCCCTTCTTTCGCCATAGCACCTACCCTAAGGGCTGCTATTTTTACTCACCCCAATCTTCCTGTCATACAATCAAACACGGCGGCTACAACAATACGAACATAAACAAGCTTTCGCCCACCCAAAATAATCCTGCACTGCAGGCTAAGACTATGAAAGAATACGTGCGTTCCTCACCTCCTTAATGGGCGGCTTAAGGCAGTACATATGGTGACCTCTATCACAGGCATCACACAACAGCATATGCTCAGCATCTCCCTTCCTCTTGCACAGCCTACAGCGAGCATTCAGCACTGATTTACTCCAAGCCACGGACTGGTCCAGTGTGTTGAGATGCACAAAGACCTGAGAGAGGTTGGTGCAGGCTAACAGACTCTCCTCCCATCTCTCAAGACATGTCTTTTGTTTGACGGGTTCATCATCTGAGGAGCTGCTACTATCATCGGTTTTATCCTCTTCCTTCGTCTCGTCACTTTGCTTGGCGTTTGCTCCATCATCGTTAACATCAGCTGTGTCAACTTCTTTCTTTTTCTTCTCTTTCTTCGGCTTTTCTGAGGCTTTCATCATCTCGTTGAACTCATTGACAGCAGCGGCGGCTGCCTCTTTCTGCTTCTGTCGTTTTGTCTCCTCATCTTCGCCAAGAGGTGGGTTCAGATATTTTCGCTCAATGCCTTGTTCCACCTGTTAAATCGAATATGATAAAACCAGTCTTCAAAAAAACATTCTGCTAAAAAGAAAACTGACACTAAAAGTATTTTTATCCGGGACCTACTATCCAACATTCAGATCTTCGAAATGCTAACGTCAGCTTTCGAATATCTCGCTTTTTTTTCCTTCGCAAGTGGGAAAACAGCGAGTTTTAAACTTCAAAATCTCAATACATTAAAGGTCAAATATCAAAAGCTGCGAGCAAACAGAAGTTTTATTCACATAGTCAGAAGGTAGGATTTCGTCCTCATGCAAGGCTGACACGAGTGGGAGAGTTAAGACCCTCCGAGTTCTAGATAGGATGCTCTAACCACTTAAGGACTGGTGGCTCTATGGCGAGGAAGGTCGAAAGTTAATTAAAATTACGTCAGCCATTTGACGTACTGGAAATCGGCTGTTTACATGCGTATATTAAAAAAAAACAAGATAAACGACCATCGGTGAAATTTTGAATACCTTTAGCAGCTCCAAAGCGAGCTCTTTAACTGCTGGGTTGATAGGTACAGAGCCTACAACCAAGCTGATCGTGGGTGTGCTGCATCGTGTACTGTCTCCCGCTGGTGAGGAGGATCGACTGCCATCTGGCTGCAGATGGAGAGGAAGTGCTGAAAACGAACGCTCTGCTGGTTGATCGGCTTTCTCTGCTGCTGATTTGTTCAGTTCCTCTGAATTTAGATCACACAAAAAGTTGAATCATCATTTTCTTTAAATAGTGCATGAGCAACTGACAATCGACAGTCTTAGGCCCTGTTCAAACGTCGACCCTTCCACGTACTTAATTGAAGGGATCAGGTTCGGTACATGAAAAGATCGACGTTTGAACTGGGCTTTAAAGGCAAAGGAGAGTCTACTACGTCTGTTACGCATCGTGACCACTCCGATGAATTTTCTTAGATGTGAAGAAGTGACACTGCATGGCCGCTTTAAACTGTCTTTTGGGTATATTTTGATGGTCTAACTGAAAGAATTAGTCCTATTAGTCCAACTTTGTTTTTTCTTGAAAGAGAATCCTTTCAGTTGGATACTGCTAGTCAATAATAAATCATCTCTGGCAACAAGTTTACAGAATTGTAAGGATGATGGGCAGGGAATACCCTGAGTGATAAATAGCGATAAAATTGGGCGAACCAATATGTTCCTTAAAAGACATCGGTTTTGAGGCTTTTAAACGTTTTTTAAATAGCCTTAATGAAGCATTCACTTGAAAAACTGTGATATGGAGTAATCACAACTCACTTTGACAATCCCATTTACAGTTTTTCTTGTACAACGCTGACTGCCCATTTGGCCGGGAGATATCATTAAAACGAGAAAAACGACCACCCTACCCACCTCTCTCTCATACGTACCTGTATTTTCAGTTTCATTTTTCACACCATTCACAACTGGCTTTACATCTGCATCACATTCCATTGGCTTCTCCTCGGCGGCCTCCTTCTTTTCCGCCATTTCACTCGCGGTCTCCATGTTCTGTTTGCTCTCCTTTATGTCAACCTCCATTGGCTCTGAGGCGTCACCATTCTCCTTAACCTCACTAACACCATTAGTTTTCACATCTTCACCACTTTTTGCTTCAATAAAATACCCATAGATCCCATTCTCAACTTTCATTCTCCAAGCATCACGTTCGACGACTCTGATGAAACCCAGGTTTCCCTGCCAAATCCTGTCCTCCAGGTCGAGAATCTGGTCACGCAGGTTAGCCTCGAGAAACTCTTCCATGGTTTTGTACCGTGACTTGTCCACCGTTGGTTGATTCCTGCCTCCTCGCCTTCCTTTAGGCTTAGTATCCTTCTTCTGAGCCTGATTCTCCTCTTTCAGTGGACACTTTTCCACAGCGAACGTTAGTTGCTTGTACTCTTGTTGGATCGCCTCCCTCAAAGGTCTCTCTCGGAAACCCCTGGGATTAAGGGCTTCCAACAGATTATCTATGTCCTCCTTGGAACTGAAAAATGACCACCTAACTATTGGTCTTGTTTTATATACTTCACACCGGTCTTGGCCGTCGGAAGCATTCATCTGGTACGCTTTGAACATGTTCAAAACTTTTCGCTGAAAGTTCTCATGGTTCTTTACAGTCTTTTTAGCATCAGAGTGACCATTAACCAAAGGTTTATCCGCAGTTGTCTCTCCGTTTTCTCGACGTTTTTCTCCCTCTCCCTGTTGTTCATCAGCACTGCCCTCGTCAGTAGCCTGTCGAGATAATGATCACCTCATGTAGATGTTTATTCAAGACCAAAGGAAGCCGAAAAGCCTAAGGTGGTTTGGGCTGGTGTTTTCTTTTTTGTTGTTTTGTTTTGTTTTGTTTTTTTTTGTCACTTCCACATTACACTTTATATTTGGCCAAATGATAAGTATTTTGCTGAACTTTTGTTCATGAGCGCCCTTTGGAGGCAGCTTGGCAACGTGGTTAGAGCACTGAACTTGAAATCCGGAGGCCCCAGATTCAAGTCCCGTGCTGATCGGTAGCTGGATTTGTTTACGGTAGTCCCGAGTTCAAATCCGCAGCCATGCTACATGTAGTTAAAAAGTCGACTGGTTTGCCTCCCGCCATTTTGGGATTCTTAACCTTGTTATGTTCCATTTTAATTACTTGTTTCATTATCCCTGAAAAGTCCCATAAGGGGAGAGGATAATTAAGTATGTAATTTCATGGCTATCATAAGGTATTTGCATCTCATTAGCATTCGATCCTGGACAGATCTCAACCGGATATTTACAATGCGTGCATGGATGATGTTTCCTTATAAGTGCGCAAAATACCGGCAACCAAACAAAGCTTTTTCTATCCAGATATCACCAGGGCTGGGTTGTTCAAAGCTAAATTAAGATAATTCAGGGTTAGAGCGAAATTTGAATTTAGATATGAGCGCTTAAAGAGCAATTTTTGCCGATGATTTGATAACCGGATGCTCCAAAAAGAATAATGATAATTACTCAAGAAAATGCTTTTGAACAAAAGAACAAAAAACCCGAATTAAAATTTAACTTTGGGTTAACTCTAATCGGTCTTCGGACAACTGGGTGCAGTTTTCTCCACTAAACCACCTTACCGCTGATTCCGAGTCTGATTCAGGTTCCAGCAGCAGGTGTTGATCTGGATCGTCATCCTCGACAAACAGTCCTCGCATTGTTTTAAATGCCCAGTAACGCCTGAATACCCTGTCCCTCCCTAGTGGCTGAATGGCGCTCCTGGACACTGCTTTAGCTAACTGATTCAAAAACTCCTGATCTTTCCGCTTTCTGTCTTCTTTTCTCTGCTGTGCCAGTTCTTCTTCCTCTTCTTTGGTTAGAGCAGGAGCCTGGTTTACAACTGTTTTATCCTCTGTAGTCTTGTTTTCTGGGTCTGTGGTTTCCTTAGCTTCACAGGACTGCGCGGTATTTTCGTTGGCTTCCTTCTTTTTGGCCGTTTTCTTGCCTCCTTTTTTTTCCTGGTCTCCTTCATTCTGTTCTGACTGAACTTTAGGCGACTCCTCAGTTTTGGAACTAGAGACAACACATTAAGTTAAGAATCAGGAACAATTAGACACTAGCTCTTCTCTACTTGACTTTAAGTCACATTAGGGCCAAGCACGCGAGTACAAAAGGTATTTTAAAATTAAAAACGTAGATAAGAAATATTAGGCAGATTTAACTTGGACAACAAAATAACAAATCAGCAAGAATGCGAAAGCGCATGGTAAAGACTTGTCTGTCACTGGTCAAGTCGGTTCTTAGATCTGTGGGCTTTTGCGTCGCTGTCGTCACATTGTCTTTGCAAAACTCAGATATGTTGTGGTGTCCATGCATTTATATCCTCCACGTAGTTACGGATGTGTTCATGTATTCACTCAAAGTACACAGTTTTATTCAGCATTAATACTCGCCCAAAAGTTGCAACGAGCCTGTCAAAAAATTACACTGAATAAATTGAACTGATTACCATAGTTTTTTTGGTGGTAACCAATTTAGCAATCACATGTGCTGTGTTACCTTGACTCTCCCTTTGCACCATCTATTCTTTCCTGGTCCTTTTCCTTCTTCCGTTTCTCCAGCTCTTCCTTCTGTCGCTGCCTCTCCTCCTGTTTACGGCGATACCTAGCAGCTGCCTCCTCTTTATCTCTCCTGTGATCCGCCCACTGATCCTCCTGCCATTCACGACGGACTTTGCGACACCTTAGGAACACAGCAAAAGTATATGATATTATAAGCACAACAATCTGACTTAAACAATGACTACGCCTGCTGGCTTTAAACACAATATGCAGTAGAATCCACATTTCTCCACCCCACAGTAACTCAAAACCACTAATAATACAAATTAATAGAAGAGGCTACATGTATCTATAACATTTCATCAGCAAAGAGGTTTATATCACTCACACCTTATACTCTTTGTTTTCTTAACCAGGGGTACACTGAAATAATGGTAGCCGTTTAGAAAGGAGGGATAAAAATGAAAATTGGCTACGTCTTTAGTATTCATTCTTATGTGACTCATTTGTTCCCTTCCCTTTTGTACGTTTGACTTACAAAGACACCAAGCAAAAAATAACATTAAGCAGTAATGGTCCCTTACTGATCAAAGCCATCTTCCACATAGTCTCGGGCAGTTGCATAAGTGATCAGCTGTGTGCACAGGGCAACCAGCACTTTAAGTTTGTCTTCTGCATCCATGTCATAGATATTGGCAGTCACTAGTGCTTTTAACAAACGCGGCTGAGCATGGCGGAACTCTACTCCAGCATCATCACTGTAAGTGAAGCCTCCACGGCGCTGCCAACGATACGACGACTCACCACAACCTTGAAGGCACAAAAGAATTTGCAGTTAAACATGTAATTCCCTTTCATGATTGCATAAAAGAATAGGCCACTTTTAAGCTTTTAAAATTCATACAGTACTTAGTTCCAGGGCTGACGGGTATAAAATGAAAGAATTTCTTTTGTTTTACCGTATTTATTCGAATAAGCGCCCAACCTCGAATTAGCGCCCACCTCGAATAAGCGCCCATCCCAAAGGCAGAAAAAGTTAATAAGCGCCCAGCCTCGAATAAGCGCCCACCCCACCCCACTCCCTCCCACACAAACTCAAATAAGACATAATAAGAGATCCTCCCGAAGACGGAGTTTTCTTCAGAGTATTTTACAGATTGGGCTGTAACCTTGCTTTGTTACTTCTTCGCTTTTTGTTATTACCATTTATTATTTTGTAGCAAAATAAACAAACTACACTTGCTGAGAATGGCGAAAATTTAATAAGCGCCCAGCCTCGAATAAGCGCCCACCTCGAATAAGCGCCCACTATCAAGGTCCAAAAATTTAATAAGCGCCCAGGGCGGTTAATCGAATAAATACGGTATTCCCATCAGCCTTGCAGCTATGAAATATGAATTTTGATGCTTGAAAACTGGTCTAAGACCCATTAGAATGATATTTTGAAAAAAGAATTGAAGGTCCAAAAAATTGGGTTCAACTAAATTTTAGTTCAGATTCTAAGAGGTCTGAGAAACCAGGATTTTACTGTTTATGTGACTATGAACTGAATATACTGGCACTAATTTGTGAACAGTTATTTATTGTAAGTTTTGTTTATTACCGGGGTAATGAGTGAAAATATTCAAGATCTGACATTAATGGTGTTAGCCAGGCCTTCATCAGAGAGATCAAGTCTGAGAATGGCTGATGTACATTGTATAATTAAGTCATGCATTTTGTTTTAATGTTTACCAAAGTCATGCTACACTTCGTTTCTCAACTAACTCATTTTACCATTAATTTAATGACTCAGTTGTCAAACCTCCATGTGCGACAACCTCTCGTAAGCAACCAGAAATTTAAAACACAAAAATTTTTCCAGTCAAAACTGTGATGTTAAAACCTCTTTTCTAAGTGACTGCGACCCCTTTTTGAGCTGAAGGATTTATAATTTATTTTTATATATTTGTTTAACCTCTTGTAAGCAACTGCTTGATCTCCATGTCCACTGTGTGTACTATGCTACTTTTAAAGAGTATGAGAACCTTTAGTGTGAATGTGAACTACACATACATTGTATCATAACTTAGAAATAGCATGCAGTTACTTCTCATCCAAAAAGTTGATGTATCAAGATCCCCTTTAGCCAGATTCTCACAAGTGACCAGCTCCTGTAAGCCACCACTTCTCTCTCATTTTCACTGGTTGCTTACATGAGGTTTGAATGTATTTTATTTTATTGCATACCTATTCTGGCTCCTGAGGACAACAGATGCAGTCTCAGAAGCTCAGAGCTTGTGAAGGGATCCATGATCAACTCATGAAGAGGTTTACCCTGGTACTGCATGGGCCAGGCTGCTGCCATGGTTGCCGAGGCTGACACGGTTGCTTGTGATTTTTGGTCACCCTCTTCCTCCATCTCAACAACAGGCTCATGGTCATGTGTTCCATCAAGCCCCTCTTCTTCTTCTTCCTCTAGGTGAGTGCGCAGTATTGCTCCAAGAAGAAAGAGTAACAAGTCATAATAAACACCTTCTGCATCATGCTCAGTTAGTGCCTCCTCCAACATAGCTATGAAAAAAATACAACAAACAAAGAGTTTGATATCTCCCAAGTTTGAGCATAAACTACGTCGCCATTACCAAAGTTTTACAAAATTATCACCACACCTGTATTTAGATAAATATGAAAATTGGTTATGATCAGGGTTACAATGACATTGGAGCTGTCGCAGCAAAAAAAGCTGCTAACTGGATATGAGGTTGCTGTTTAATACTGACGCAATAACCATCAAATCAGTTGGTGATAGCCCGGGGGTACCCCCATACATTACCTATACGGGTATGTGCCGCCCAACGGGGTCGTGATTTTGAAGCTCCTGATTTAGAACGGGGTATGAATTTCAGAGGCGTTTTCTAGAACGGGGTATAAAAAATTGTGGATCACGGCTTTATCTTCTGCTTAAAATTGTTGCTGATTATGAAGAAGCATTTATTTGATGTATAAGTTGAACAAATAAAGAAATATCTTTTTACAAAATAAGGGCTATTTAATTTACAAACCTTCTAGAACGGAATATAAAAAATTGGCCCATTTCTAGAACGGGGTATCAGTTTTAGGGCGAATTCTAGAACGGGGTATAAAAAATTGGCCCATTTCTAGAACGGGGTATCAATATTAGGGGAATTTTTTTTTAGAACGGGGTGCCAATTTGGAGTCCTGGGCGGCACATACCCACCCAAAAACTACCCAAGTGCCACCCCCCCTCCCCCCCCGGGGTGATTGCCAAGTACATCTTCTACTGTATTTAATATGGTAAGTACAAGCTGGTTATAAAGAAAAAGCCGGGGAATTGAAGCCAATCAGAAACAGCCAAATATTTTGAAATTAATAATAACAGTTATTACATGTATTTATATCTGACAACATTATCAGGTTTGGTGAATAAAATAATTATCATCCTCCACACAAACACTTCTGGTCCAATTTTGGCCAAACATTACACAAAAACATGTACTTTATATCATAATCACTACATCAAAGTCATGATCACTTTGATTGCAGAGAATATCTATCGTGAATACATTACCAAATGTCAAGCCAGAAGGAAATTCATCTTTTATATCAAAAAGATTTCCAAAAATGTTCAGAAATTCCAACACCATCATCATGTCGCCAAACAGATCCGATGGTAGCTTTATACTAACTGGAGTAGTCTTAGGTAACTCCTGCAAATGAATGCATAAGACACACTCAGTGGCATAGCTACGACAATTAATGTTTTGTACAACACAGTTGACCACAAGTAAGTGTGATGTGATAGAGTTGTGGCTTTCAACAATGAGTTGACTAAAGGGAATTAATTTTTTAATGTGTTTTATTTCTACAAAGAATACTGCAATTTGTATATCCAGGGTCAATCGGAATTGAAGTACAGGCATCTGCCCAATCTTAAGTAGGCAGCTGTGCCAAACAGTGGGGCTGTAAACCAAGGAAGGGTCTGAAGCATGTTCCCAAAGCTCTGAAATGCAATTTCAAGGCCATTTTGGGCATCAGCTTCAACTATTACAAAATTACCACATGCCACATTCTGTCAACTTGTTTGAAAAACTTTCACCAGAGGAACAAACTTTCCATTTTCATACAAAGGCATAGTTTTTAGTAGAAAATTGCACATTTTACCTTCAAATCATCCAGTTCAAGATCTTCTCTTGGTTTATTCCATTCTCTTAACCTTATTGCTTCTAGCCTCTTTTCTTCTTTCTGTCTTTCACGTTCCTGAAAATACAATGGCAACAAAATGTCTTTACAAAGCAGCATATGAATGGTTGCATTTCCTCATCAGCACAAAATAAGGTAGCATGCATGATACATGTAGTTTGGTTAAGAACACAATTCTGTGTTAATCTCCCAGCCTGATTTGTGGTGTATTTAAGCCCCTTATTGAAACAGTCTTCTTATCTTCCCTCTGCCTGCCTCACAATGTTTTCCCAAGAACTAGCATAGCTAGTAAATACAGCATAACCCAAATCATACTAGGACTTGTCGTGTGCATCTACAGCAGATTTCTCACAGTACAACTGCTGGTACATGTGCTAAGATTTTACATAATGTTTCAATGTTGCCATGACAGCTGGTTGTATTATGCAATAAATTAAAGGGGTTTCTAGAACAATCCCCTAGTGACCTTTGATAAAATGTGAGATTCTCCTTTCAATTTGCCATGTAAATGCTTGTGAATTAAAGGCAGAATTTCTTATTGAAACACACGTTATTGACAGCTATGGGACCTTACTTCACTGGGACAAATCCCTTCCATCGGGATTTAGGAAGAAAATGGCTCCCATATACAGTGCAATATAATAGTCTGCAAAAACATAATCCGCCCTCACCATAACCAATGGTGACAGTGAAAGCTTCAGTGCAATAACATTCCTGTCATGTGAAGGTATACAGCTGTAACTTGTAACTAAGAGGCCATTTCTGAGTTCCAAAGACTCTCACTTCAAAATGAGGTTAAGTGCAAAACCTTTTTCTAAAAATAGTTGTTTTATATCAATAACGTCGCACTTAGCCTTGCTTTGAAAAAGAGGTGTGGAGCAACTCAGAAATGGCCCATTCACAGGTCAAAACACACTCTGTTAAAAGTCAAAACATACCCTGTCTCTTTCAATTTTCTTAACGGCTCTTTCTTCTTCTCTCTTAGCTTTATTGGCTGCCTTTTCCCTTTCTTTCTCCAGTTTCTTTCTTTCTCTTTCCTCCTCAATTTCTTTTCTCTTTTTTTCTTTTTCCTGCTCCATGAGTCTGCGAAATTCCTCAGGTGGTAGTTTCATCCTATTCTTGCCCTCATTTGATTTGCCATCTTTTTCCTTCTGTTGTTAACAACGCAATAAGTTTAAAACTACATTTTAAACATTTGAAAGTGAACCTCTTTTTGTACTGTTATGTAACATAAGGAGTAAGGATTGGTACAGTTAGTTACTGTAAGGCCATCTGCACAAGAGGTCCTGAGTTCTGTTCCCAGGCATGACCCGCAATCTTCCTTCCCTTCTGTGTTGCTACAAGTAGCTTTGAGGACCCCTAAACTAAAGCAATGATGGAAAAAGGGGGGTCAAAAAGGTCCACTGACAGCCTCAGGATTGTTTGTTGCATGATGACTATTTCAAGCTAACCAATGCAACATAAGGGCCCTTTATCCTTTACAGTCTTTACTACTTGTTAAAACGTGTGAAATTTAAAAAGAAAGAAAAAGGAAGGGAACACAAAAGAAAATGATCACAATTAATGCACAGTAAACTTTCCAAAACACTATAAAAAATATAACACAAAACCTTGACGTAAAATGAAAAACAACATATGATAGACAACATGGTAGAATGATGTCTCTGTTTTTGATGTTGGGAATTTCCTAATACTCTTCCTTGCACAGAGGCCTTCTTATATCTCTACATCAAACTCTCACCTTTGCCTTTTTCTTTGCAGATCCGTCTCCATCAGTTTTTGCTTCCTCATCTTTCTTCCTCTTTCTCTTTTTCTTGACTGGTCCAGCCTCTGTTTGGTCTCCATGACTTCTTTTTCTTTGCTTCTTGTCTTTTGGAGGGGGAGACAACTTCAATGGAATTTCTGGCTCACCAAGATCAAATTTCTTTCGATACTCACGCTATAATAAACAAAGGGGGTATTAAAGACAGAAAACGATTAAAAGCTACTTACAGATAATATTTATAGTGCAAGCTCTGAATTCCATTGTACCATTCTAACAAAGACATTATGCTCCAGTGAGCAACATTAAATTAATGTACTATTACTAGAATTCCTGGAAATAGGCTGTTAGTATGCTACCCAAATAAATGGTATTAGCTACAAGAAAACTAATTGTGTACCATAACAATGTAAACGCCTTCTTCTGAATGTGGAGTGCTCCTTTCACAGCTGATCTTTAGGAACATTTTTAGCTTATCCCTGGTGAAGATACCTTTTCTGCGACTGAAAAATCAATTGATTGTTATACAGTTGTGCCACATCTGCATGTATGTCAAGAACCAAACTTCCCCAAACGGAACAGACCCCAGCCAAACAAGAAGCTTACCTACACCACAAATTCTAGATTTTTTTAGGCATCAAACTGCTGCACTTTACAAACATAAGTGAAACCTCCCTTTCTAGACATCTCTATTCAGGAGCTATCTCCCATAATCTTTGTAAAAATTACCTCTACTGAGGGACACCTCTATCCAAGGGACACTCACATGTATCTTGGCTCTGAGGGTGTCGACGAAGTAGTTACTTCTACTGAAAGGACATCTCTATTCAGGACACACTACTTCTGGTCTAGAGGGTGTCTAATGAAGTCTCCAACTTTATTAAAAATGGCTTGGAGTAGTGAAGTTAATTATTTTTTAAGTTGATTCTTAATTACCCGACAACTGAAGCTTGGACGACAACAATCTCTGGTCGCTTCTCCTTCTTTTTAGATCCTCTGTCAGAATGAAGTCTAATTTCATACTGATACAGTGCAGCCACTGGCCAATTATAAACTGGTTTCTCTTTGGGGGATGACAACTTTGGAGATGGTCCTTTCAAACTGCTGCCTTTATCATCATCACCATCATCATCAATAACTATAATTTCACTTTCCGAACCCATCCTTTTACTACAGCTTGGCGACTTGCTTGCCTTTGGTGACCCCAGCTGAGTAGGAGATTTATTTTTTGGAGATGCAAGCTTTTCATTGCTACTTTTCTTGGAAGTGGGTGTAGATGGAACTTTCTTTGTGCTCTTATCGTCTTTTACACCTTTAGAAGGAGTACCCTTTCCACTAGAGGAATGCTTCCTTGATTTGTTGGGAGTCTTTTCACTACTACTTTCAGCACTGTGTTTTCGGGATTTTGCTTTTGAAGGAGTATCTTCTGAACCTTTCTTGGGAATTTTTCCAGTCGGAGATGACAAAAACACACTGTCTGAATTGCATTTTTTAGCCTGCAAAGATAATGGCTGACTGTCTGAACTACTCGAACTATTTGTCCTTTCCTTTGGTGATTTAATTTTCTCTTCAGAGTGGCTATTTTTCTTAGACTTTGGAGTTGACAATTTCCTTGACTTGTCAGTTTTGTTTGGTGAATAGCTGATAACTTCTCCAGGGGGGATTACTCTTGTTATGACACCACGTCGCCTAACACAGCAAAAAACAAAACAAAACAAAACAAACAAACAATAATAAATAAAAATTTTAAAAAAATGAATATAGCCTCAAAGTTTTAACTTCCTAAATCGAGACAAGCCTAGATAATCTAGCCTGCATTGCAGCTGAACTTGTCACTCAAGACCTAGACAGAGAACTCGATATAGTCCGTCTGCGCAATGACTCCCAAAAGCCTGTTCTGGTATCCCGCAAGTTTGCAGGAAAATCTCTTTCCATTTCTAATGTACTCTGTGATTGGACATTTCTTTATGCAACAATCATGCAATACTCTGTAAAGCTAAAAATAAATTTGTACAAGTTTTAGTAAAAAAAAAGAAATTACTTTTAATGGTGCTTTATATAGCAAAAGGCCAAACAAGTTATGTCTGATTCGGCACTTTATTGTAATTTATGCTGTCATTATTATTAGAAAAAGGGTTTTGCTAGCTAAGGGATGGAAACGATTCGGCATTTTCTCAGAAATCGTGGGTCTAAATTTGTCTTTGACAACTTTTCTTAATATTTTGCACCTACAATTTATTATAAAAACTGTTAAAATTTTAAAATAATTAAAAGCTTTATAAAGTCTTGATAAGTTTTAAGGAGTTTTTTTTTTCGGTGTAAAATGATATAGGAAATCACTTCTTAATTAACTAAAAATCACTAAAAGATCATAGTTAAACAAAATAATTATTTCCTTTCTTTTCCAATTATGTCACAATGAAGACTAATATTATTCATGTGCATTTCATTATTTTAAATTCACATAATTTTTCCCACTCACAACAAATAATAGCTGATCACTTTGCCAGACCTTCCAATTAATTAATATTTTATAGGAAATAACCAATACACAAAGTGTAATGGTATATATTTAAAATGAAATCCTTTGTAAGCTGCACTGCAAACATAAACTGTCAAAAACCTTTAAATATTACAAAATTACAGTTAATCATCGATTTTTCTTATTTCGAAGCTCAAAAATAAAGTTATATATGAAATATGTTATGTTTCTCAGTTTAGAAATCTACCTTGAATGTTCAAAAGTAGAAAAATTTAAAGCACTGAACTATTTTATTGACAGCTGTCAATCAAAAATGCAAATTATCCTTCAAAATAGCTAAGAAATGATTAAAATAAAATTGAAAATAAAAATAAGTAGAGAACTTAGGAATAAGCCAGTGAAACAATATGGCTGCCCTCTTTGTTTCAAACCACAACTGTCTGAAATCCCATCAAAACAACTTGTTCAGCCAAAATGTCCCCCACACCCCACCCCTGGCCAAATTGCACCCCCTTAGTTAATTTAGGTAAGAAAAAGAAAGTATGTAAAGAGAGAAAGAGAGATTTTGCTTCTTTACACTTGCATAATATGAAAGAAGACGCCCGCTGAATGGCATGTGATGCACTATACTACACGACGTCTTGGTACGATCACCTTCAACCAACACCATAGCTAAAATCTGCCCCATTCCCCCCAAAAGTGGTCCCATTTCCGAAAAGGCCTTGTCCACTACGAAAAGCCTGACTTACTTCTGTGAAAGATGCTGGATTTCAACTTCTTCGCCTTCCTGGTAGTGATCCTTCATGTAGGAAAACACTTCATCGCATAAATTAGCTAGCCGGCCACGCTGAGTGTGGTGGACCAGTGTCAGTACCGCTCGTTGGATTGGCTCAGGGAGACTCTGGGCTTGTTTTCTGATCGACTTTTCAGAATCATGTGCTTCTTGGTAAGTTAATCCACTCTTGCCAGTATATTTGCAGCTCCATAACAGGCTGTTACACAGAATTGTACGCTCAAAAAACGACCTGAAACGAAAAATGGCGGTGTTTTACAACAGTAGGTGAAACCGTGAACGGTCAAAAATGAATGACATTGTACCGGATATAGAAATACTGCAACAAGGGGTTAAATTTACCTATAATCGCGAAAAACTTCATTTGTATGGCGGCAAACGAAGACTTCTTCCTCAGGCTTGAGATCTGGTGGCGGTTTTGTAGGTGAAAACGCTTTCCTATTCAGCAAGGGCATCGAGTTGGCAAACTACGAGAGTGCGGTGCTCGACCGCGAAACTCTCCCAAACACGCGCGTAAACCGGCCACGATTTCCACTGTGAGAAATCTGAGATCCTGGAGCAGGTTTGTGACGAAAATTTGTCGTCAAACAGAGATGTCAAGAGAAAATGATCAAAAAGTTTTCTTCCAACACAAAATTCCGCCGGCCACGCAGCTCGTGCGTCCAACTGGCTCACAATGCCGTGATGTTCAATAGACTTCCTCCTAAGTTACCAGTCGCATGAGTGTCAAGGTGGCCACTTCGGGCATGATTTTCTCCAAAACTACTGGCTCAAATTATTCCAAATTTCGTCAGAATAATCTACACTTGATCCTGAATTCCCACAGTGATTAACGTGTTCGAGTGATTTTTCGGAAAGAAATAATCTGTCCTAACAAATCGCAAAAGAAAAATTTTGAGCTCTCTTAAGCACATTTGAGTTTTGCGGGCCTGATGGGCTGGCTTTAGAGGAAAATAACGCGTCTGATTGGCTAAGAAGGGAATGATTGGCATTACAGCAAGCCATATATGGTAGAGATTGCGTGATTCGGTCAGCGGATTTTCTATTTTGCAGTACAATTTTCAATGATTCGTGGTGGTAGCGTTGCTCAAAGCTATTTGCAGAAATTCTTATTTTCAAGGTATTTCAGAGTTATCTTGCTGGTCTTTTTGTTTCATACTATAGATGAATTTTTTATCTCTTAAGAGTTTTGTTGAGATCGTCTCTGGTTTCGGCTAAGAAAGAAGTTACTCTCTGACTACAAAGTGAAGTTGTTGCAAAGTGTAATTTAGTAGTCAAAGAAGGTGAAAATACAAATGTCTTTGCACAACAGAAAATATAGTATACCAAAACTGTGACTGAAGGATCTTGTGCGTAAGGATATTGAGATACTTGCTTTAATTTGATAGCGACAGACTGGATAAATTGTTCTTTGTACACCTCAGACAAGGGGAGCTCAGAAAAACTGATTATCATAAATTCCAAGAAAATTCATGTTATATTTTTCCAAACTATTAAATGAAAAATCAATATCATAGACATCCTTTATAATCATAATTATAACAAAATTCTCCAATCTGATTGGCTATCAACTGTCCTGATTTCAGCACTAATAGGACAGTGTAATAGGACAGTATTCGTCAAGCCTAAGTAATTGGACAGTGCACGCTATCACATGCTTGTATTTAAATGGCTTTTTTTTCACTGCTAGCAAAAAGACTCTCAGGATTTCTTGTGTTTTATGTAGGAAAAAGCCTAAAATATCACAAAGTTTGTTATGGTTATGATTAATAAATTGTAATAGAACTTTGTGATGTCCAATTTGGTCTGTAATCATACTCCTTCTTAATTAAACAAGTCGGACTCCCACTAAGTGGCCCTTTGAGTTTGTTAATCACTTGTATGATTACAGACTTAATATCATAGGTGACGAATTACTCCTTAATTTTGGCATGAAATTTCAGCGTTAATTTGTAATTTCACATGTGAAATTACAAAATTGCCATGGCAACCCTTCCGTACGTCTCAGTGTCAAGATGGTGACGAAGTTCTAAAATGCCATGAATGAAGGTGTCAGGGCACAAAAAGATGCTTTAGAAAACCTGAACACACAAGAGAACATCAAGAAGGATTCTAACAGGTATTTTTCCGAAAAAGTCTGAAAAATTCTGAACTTTAGAAGCCAAATTTAAGGTCTAAACATTTGAGAGAGTGGAGTTCTCGATCGATACGATGTAGGATAAACATGTCAAAAATCCAAGATTGCTAACGTAATTCGTCACCCATGATATTAATAGGTAATCAAATGGTATACTCATGAAAAAGGCTTGGGAAATTATTGGATTTGGACAAAACGTGCATGAAATTATTCCCTAATTTCACTCGTCACCATTTGATTACACATACAAATTGGACTCCACTCAGTCCTAATTTTGGGATAATTTAGTTTAGGTCAAGGAAGTCAGGAGCAGTTTTTACCTTCCTGATTGTCCAGATTTCTGGAAATGGTTAACAATCACTCCTCAAATGAAATTTTTTCTGTGGTTAAGGATGTTGAAACAGGTGGGGATAGTTTTAGCTTTGCACCAACAGCCTATCTAATACTGCTTGACTCTAGTCTTCTCTCTCAAAAATCAGGAAGCTAAGCATTTGGGAGAGTTCTTGCAGGCTTTCTTGATATGTTGGCAAAATCTGAGATGGTCACTACACAGTGAAATCTTTGATTAATAGAAACTTAGCCAACATGATTTTTTCTCTGTAGTAGGGAGTTTAAGCAAAGGGGTTTTTGAGTGACAAATGTCAACCAGGAGTGAGACGTTTTCACTGTTAATATAATTACCTTGATGCTGCAAGATTGATCTTATAGATGACTTGCCCAGATTTGTAGGCGAACCACCGCCAAATATTACAAAATGTCCACTTCCCGATGAGAGCTATGAAAGCCAATTTTTCATGTATTCTGGTATGTGTGTTAAATAGTTATAATAACATTAGGATTTTCTTTTAATTTATATGTGTAACTTCAGAGTTGTGACAAGAAGTGCCAGTAAAGGAAGCAGCTCTTCAAGATGGCTGAAGAGGCAACAAACAGTAAGAGCGATCATTAATATGCGCCAGTAACTATTGATGTGTTACAACTCAGTGTTGAGTTTGAGTACCAAGCAGCAATAGAAATTGAAGGACTGAAATTTGAGCTCAATTTTATATCATTTGACATTTTATTAAATTTTATTCATGGAATTAGGACTTGTTTGTGAAGAAGGCACTTGAGGACAACTATCTTTGCCGTAGCGCCTACAAACTGATTGAGCTGGATGACAGGTTTCATTTCCTTCAACCTGGAAGAGTCGTGATTGACTGCGGTGCAAGTCCAGGTAACTTCTTGATAACAGTTCATGTTACTTTACTTTTAAAGACAAACTTGATGATCATTAACCTGCAACCACAGATGTATTTCCAGTGGTTGCTTCTTTCTCTCTGTCAGAGCGAGAAAAGCAACAACAGGGCTCGAAATTAAAAAAAAATGTCTGGTCGGAAATTTGCGACTAGTTACGAAAATTTGGTCGCAACTTTGAAAATGTTAGTCGCAAAATTTATTGAGGCCATTTAATCAAGAAATAAGTAGGCTTTTAAATGATTAACGCTTTAATTTTCATTCTTTCAACAGCTTTCATGTCATTTCAAGACTTAATAGTACAGAACGTTTAGCATCTTGGACAACACCAGTTCATCTAAATGATCAAGTTGAACCTGCGTTAAGGCACATAAATTAGTGTCTGTTATTTTTTTTTTAAACTAACCGTTACTGTCAAACGAAGAAACAATGAAGCCTTAAGTACTCATTTTTACCAACGAAAGTTATTGACTCCAGTTTTTCTGCTTGTTTCGGTTCCTTTGATCTTGCTCAGTGACTAACGACTGTCAGCGGCAAATCAAAACGAAATATGAGCCTGCAATGTACATGTTTACAGAACCCGCTGAAAATGGCGTGCTGTTGAAGGAATATCGTTGTGTGTATGCATTCCAGGTAAATTACGGTAAACTTTCAGATTGTAACAAAATTATAAGACGCTACTTCAATGAATCTTTTTATTTCTAAATTTATTTAAGCAAAAATTCAAGTGCTAGTCCTTTTACTTCGTATCAGTTAAGGCAAAACCTAGTCGCAAATTTGCGACTACTCTCGTTTTTCTAGTCACAAATAAGAAAAATTAAGTCGCAAATGCGACCGTATCGGTCGCAATTTCGAGCCCTGAACAACCGGAAAAATGTCTGCGGTCACAGGCTAGATGATTATAGGGTAACATTGATGCAGAAATTCAATTGACTGTTTACTTGCACTTTGGGTTTAGATTTTTACATTTGAATTAGGCATCTCCATACCTGGTTTTTATGACAAAACATATGTGGAATTGCAGTGATAGCTGCAATAGAACATCCATTTATTCAAGTTAAATGACATTTTACCCAGTTTCAAGTTGTCTATTTTGTTTAATCATCACCTTCAGGTTCGTGGACTCAAGTGGCAGTTAACCGAGTATTGATAAGGAAGGCTGGTTTGTACAGTATAATAATAAACTTCTAGCAAAATAATTAATTGAATCATGATCATTCATACCACTTATTAACTGAGAGTGATGTCATTACAGGGAAATCTTAGACCGAGGCTTATCAATGCATTGACCAAGCGATACAATGTACATCAAGGCTGAGGTCCGATGTTTCCCTGTAGTGACCAAACAGACAAGGTTAATAAGTTATTTACTATGGCCTTTTCGTTATGAACCTCAGCCGGCAGGGAGAGCAGGTGGTGGTACGTTGCAGTGCAGGAGGTGGAAGAGGAAAGGGTGGGAGATGGGATTTCTACAAGGGTGGGAAGCAGGAGAAATAGGTGGAAATTTTGCAGCAATGCCTAATATTTTTGCAAATGAAAAGAATTAAGAAGGAAGCCAAGAAAAAAGGTGTGGGAGCCCACCCCCCCCAGAAAAAGCCAGTCTTGGACTAGATTGTGAGCTAGCCTGCTCTAAGGCTAGGTTTTGACCCTCTAGTTCACCATAAAAAGTATAGTTTGAAGATGAAGATGTGTTAAAATGTTCAATGTTTATGTTTGGTCTAGGTCAGCAGAGAGGTCTTGTCATTGCAGTGGATTTGTTAGGTAAATAAATCTTTTGAATTAATAAATTGTTTTTCATTGTAAATTTAATGTTTGTTACAAATCACTGACAGTAATTTGTACTAATAGAAGTAATGGAAATACATGAAAAAAAGGATAAACAGCACAGTTAAAAGAGGAGAACTAATTGTTTATTTTTAAATGTGTGATGGAATTCATAAATTAAAGTAGCATTGGCGCATGCAGTAGCTATCTGCATGGATGATCCCCATGTCCCCTACTTATATCAAACATTGCTATGGGTTATTTGCATTTCTGTCAAATTTTCTGACATGTTTACAAGGATGAAGAAGATAAGGCCGGTAAGTTAAATTTGATGGAGCCAGTGTGGCCAAGTGGTCAGTGCGTCGGACTCAACAGGTTCAAGTCTTGCTCTGCCCTCCTGCTGGATTTGTTCTTGGTCATCCCTAGTTCAAATCCTTGGCCACTCTTAACTTGTAAATATGAACTGGTTGTCTCCTGACAGTTGGAGTTTTTAATCCTCTTATGTTGTGTTTGAATTATTTGTTTCTAAGTACCGGTATTTGAGTGGAGTGCCTGCAAACTAGCTGGATAAGCTAAGTGCACTTTCCACTATAAACAAGCCTTTAAACTTGATGGCCTAAGTTACAAATTTTGTCTTTCTTAACTAGACATTGAAGACATTCTTGGAGCAACTACTTTATCAAGATGTGATTTTACAGATGCCAGCACACAGAGGAAAATACTCTCGCTACTACCACCAGCTGGAGCTGATGTTATAATGAGGTACGGTAAAACAGACTGCTGTTTTTTCTTTTCTTTTCTTAACTGCAGCTGATTGGAATGGTATTATAAATTATATTTTATTAAAAACTGAATCACTGGATAATGCAATTCTAGCATTTTGATTGGCTTAGCCGTTATGGTATATGAGCTATTATACCATGCTCTCCATATATGGTCGGTGTACTCGTCAGTTTAAAATTGGAAGCTGGCTGAGATTTTTTTTTGCGAAGGATAGAACGGCGCCCGAAGCAAATCTTTTTAATTCATTTCTTAGAATACTAGAAATGCAATTTCATCGAAAGAAAAAAGACAAAAACAAACAAAAAAGCCACAAGAGCTTGTTTGAAAGTTTGTGGAAAAACACATGAAAACACATGGAACTAAAGTACCTTGACCAGCTACGAAAGAAGACAAGTGTTGTTTCTTCATGGTCGCGAAGCCATTCGCAGATCGAGTCACTTGCCAATAGATAACTGCGGCTTGTTTATCCGACATCAAGAATATAAATCACAAGTAACCAACTACAAATACAGGCTATGCAGCCATTCACTAGAGCAATCGAGGCGGCAGTATAGCTTCTTTTCTCGTTCAGCAAAACCAGCTTGTGGCTTCAAACAACTTCATAACAAGCGTACGAGGTAATAGTTTTTCTCCGTTGTTCTTATGTGAATAGCGGAAGTCCCTTGTCTTTTCCGGTTTGTTCTTGTCGGGGAGATTCAACGAGATTTTGTGGGCGTTTTTAATAAAACAATTATTCCACTCGGCCTTGCTGGATATGAGATGATTATAGCCAACTCGGCGCTTCGCGCCTCGTTGGCTATCTATCATCTCATATCCAACGCGCCCTCGTGGAATAATTGTTAAATATTAATATTTTATATTGTGCCATTTAGATTATTTTTTTTTGATACACAGGTCATTTCATACTCTGCAATAATAATTGGCTAGTTTGCTTCTCACACCCACTGTAAAGACTGAAATTTGATTTGGTTGTATTTTTTTTACTAGGAAATCCTTATATATTTAATATAATGCTTATGCTGGTGCATGAACAAAAAAAAGCAATAAAGTTTTGGATGCCAGTCAAATAACTTGTGAGGTACCTACTTGATCCAGTCATCCAAAAAGAAAGCTATGTCAATAAGAAACATCCTGCTTATCCTTGTATTCTTGTTTTGTGCTATAAATATGAATTCTCATTTCCCCATTGATTCATAGCCCTCCTTTAATACTTTGCGCTGGGGCCATATCTAGAGGGGTGAAAGCAGCGCATAATTAACAAAACAGTGGTTAAACACTGCCATGTACATATGACATTGTTTGTATCTTTGAGCTGCTGTACCCAGGAATTGACTAAACTGCTAATCACTTTTGAACCATGATCACCTGAAATATTTTTGGAATTCCACTGTGTTAGTCTGACAAACAAGCCAATCAAGTGTGAAACAACTAAATCTCAAGCAGTTTTTTTTGTCTTAGCAGAATTAATAATCATGTGTGCAGTTACATCTTTTTTGTTTATTTTCAGTGACATGGCTCCAAATGCGACAGGAAGCCATACTATAAACCATGAAGCCATCTTGGTTAGTGATATATGGATTAATTATTGACCTATAAGAGTAAGTTAGAGATTCAGAAAGTGATGAGGTCTTAAATAATGATAGTTTAAAAGAGTGTTCCTAGAAATACCACGAGAGTTAACTGGAATTTTTTTAGGCTGTGGAGAGGGAGAGTCATATTAGTCGAAACAGGTTTGGGGAGGCTTTCAGAAATATGAAAGAATTGATTGAAAGAGAAATACTTTATTAGTGATGATTTTCATAGAAATTTCCAAAAAATGGCTTAAAATGTGCTCTGTTTTGCATTCACTGCGGTTTTTTTATGCCCATAATGTCAGAGAATTAGGTTAATAATAAAATACACTGCTGATATGAAAGAAGACCTCTGGGCTCTGGTAATAACTCCACTTATAGGCTACGAAGAAAGGCCCATTAAAAAGAGATACTAGTTATTAAATTTAAGCCATCTTATCCGCAGAACCTTTGTGAATCAGCCTTTGAATTCAGCAAAGATGTGTTGAAGCCTGGTGGGCGTTTTCTGTGTAAACTCTGGGATGGTTATGGCACACAAGGTGAGGAGAGGGAACATACACATGTTAAGTAAACCAAAAAAATCTTTCCTTAAAACTTAGCACTCACCAGAAAGAAAAATGACATTACAGCCATCTTAAGTTTTAAAAAATAAAAGAAGGTTCTAAATTCCTTTAGAATTTCTCTAAACTTTGTCCAACAAGGCACTAAGATTTCAAATTGCCGGGTATTTGCAATTAGTGGGCCGGGAGCTGTATTGCTGACTTTTCTACTCATTTACTTTTTAATTTTGCAGATTTTTTTTTAAAAATTTTCAGATTTTATCAAAATGTTACAAGGTTATTTCAAGCAAGTTAAAGAATGCAAGCCCCAAGCAAGCAGGAAGGAATCAGCCGAAATTTACCTTTATGCTGAGAACTTTAAAAAATAATGCACATGATGTTACATGTGCACAAATACAGCTGACAACATAACGCAACATGCTTCATTCTCACTACCGTAGTCAAGATAAAGGAGCGGTTGTTGTTTTACGTGTTTAATTTACTAATGTTAAGTTATCGAATTCTTTTTCTGAGTATCGACTGTTTGAATCGGTTCCTTGGTCAAAACATTAAGAACTGCCTGTGGACAACTACGCGATACAACTAATTAGCGTAACTTTATAGGCCGGTGCAAGACTTCTACGTACTTCTGTTATATGGGGATGTGACAGATGTGGCATAGTGAGGGATGGTTTACAAGTGGAGCTCACGAGCGCTGCAACAGCGCTTGCATGGTCCAGATGAAAAGCAAATGTGCCATTTTCGAGCCTTTTGCGGACGAAGTCAAAAGGCTCGAAAGAGAGAGGAAGACCGTTTGTGACGACTTGGCAACGACTTTATCCATTTTCATGACCCTCTGCTTATGTATTGCGGTATAAAGCTGTACAAAGTGGAATATCAAAAGTATTTTCAAGCAAAAGGTGCGGTGCACCTACACTTGCGTGCAAAGCATACATTAATCCTGTGTTGTCACTTCTTGAATAAATCGTCCTCTCTAGTTATTAAGTCCCCTTTTTATAAAGAAAGAGAGTTTTTAAGCCCCTCTGTTCAGTTAGCCCTATCCTCTCCCACGTTTGAAGACCCCGAATGTTCCCCTTGATCCGCCACTCGACTGTAAACAATTTCCTCCAGCAGTGCTTGAACTCACTGAAGCCCCTGGGAGACTTTAAGGGCAAACCACATGACTCTATTTCAGCCTTATGATTTTGATCGAAAACTGCACCAAAATTGTAATTCCATACCGTAAAATTCCGAAAATAAGCCGCGGGGCTTATATTTTTCAAAGGCCCTTTTGGAGGGGCTTATGTATGATTGGGCTAGCTTGTATTGGGAAGGAAATTTACCATTTTTGCTTTGTTGTACTTTGTATTCGAGAACAAATTCCATGTATAAGCCCCTCGGCGGAGGGCTTATATTTGGAGGGGCGATTTAACGGAGGTTTTTTTGCGTTACGATTTTGAGGGGCTTATATTTGGTGGAGCTTATACATGGAGGGGCTTATTTTCGGAATTTTACGGTACTTTCCTCTGGGTCCAAAATTGCGATGAAATCAAGTAAACTCAAAGAAATAAAAAGAAGCAAAGTTTTCACCAATTTCTTCTTTGACCTAAGCTGCACGATTCGACTGAACGCTTTCCTGGAGAAAAGCTAGTAAAGTTGCCTTCGATTCACCTTAAGGACCCCTTAAGAACAAGTCATAACATTTCGGCTCGAAGGGCGAAAATTAAAGTTGCGTGGGGTTCCTGTGATTAAGTCGGCTAATCAGAGAAGCGAGGCTACCAAGTTGCTTATCAAAGATGGCGGATCATCAAGGTAAGGAAGGAACTTTTGCCTGTTGTAACTTTCATTTTCTTCGGACATTGTGGGTAATCAAGTGTTTTTGCGTCGTTTTCATCTCTTAGAATGAACACGGATGTTGTAGTTCAAGCTTTTTTCATTTAACGTTTTCTTTAAAGCTGTGGTTTGATTATTTGCAAAAGAATGATTCTGATCGACGTCAGCTGTCAGGTTAATTCATTGTGACAAATCAATGAATTAAAAATTATTAATATTTAGGGTTACCCTTTATATGAAATTAAGTGTAACTGTTTAAAGACATACGAACAGGGAGTTTCAGAAATCAAGTTTTTGTGGGGACTTTTTGATAATAAACTGTTTTAAAATTGGCCATTTAATAACAGTTGTGTGCCCAGGCCTTTGAATAGAAGCGAGGATGGCGGTGACTTTGTTTTGTTACAAACCTTCTTGTTTTTCATATGTAAATGATCATGTTCACGGGGTTGTTAGCATGAGAATACCACGATTTGCACAGGCAGGAAAGTTTGTAACAAAACAATGTCACCGCCGGCCGCGCTTCATTTCAAACGCCGGGGCATTGAGCACACAACTGTAAAATGGCCTATTAGTGATAACATATGTAAACATTATTCACAATTTCAATGACGCTTTTTATATGTTTGACGCCAATAACAATAGTAATATTTGAACGACATGTCACAACATTTTACAAGTTGCTTTTACTTAACTCAAAGGTTCATATCCTGAGTAAATTCTATGATTAAATTTCCCTTGTTTCATTATATACAAAATCAGATGCCAGCCTTCAAGAATGTTTCAGTTTTGGCTTTGCACTTCTCTCTAAAAATTTCTGCCTTTCAGACCCTACTCCCCCTTGAAATTTCTATTGATCTTTGATCCATGAGAAGTATGGATATTTTCTGAAACCACACATTGGTTCAAAAAGTGTTCTGTTACAAATTTGGTCAGTAACTTGAAGGGCTATCATTAAGAGCCGGGGGCTGGGGATTTCCCCCTACTAATATGAATGTGGCCCCTGGCTACTCTCAATGGAAAATAGAAGAAAAATTCAACCAAAAGAAATCCCTAGCTGTATGATTCCCCGCCTACTTGTTGTATTTACCTGGCAACTCGAAATCGTAGTGACAACCCTGGCAACTGTGCCACATCTCCCTAACGAAACCTCCATTATTTTTTTTTTGGATTAACCTGTTGAGTAATTAGTGGCTTGGTAGGACACAGGCTTGGATTTTTGGTCTGCTGATCTTGTAGGCTCAAAAATTCTAGACTCGGCCTTTTGCCACCTGTAACACTGACCCTTTTTTCCCATCTGTAGGCACTGGAAACTATGATGAGGCCATCATGGCCCAGGTGGATAATATCCAGAAAGAGGTACTATCACCCTAGGAACACAATTTCCGTTTGAAATGCAACAGGGATGCTTTTCAGACAGTTGAATTCTTAGGGAGTCCAATCTGGACATGGCTTGTGCTCAGGCTTTGTTTAACCTCACAAGAGGACTGCATAAAAGCAGACAATCAAATAAGAGCCATATTGATTTTCATACTGCTTAAGACATCAAAATTTAATGCTTTGCTTGATGGTGCCTCATTTGTTTAATATATTATGACAAATTGTTGACACACAACCCAAAGCAATACTTGTATAGGTAAAAATAGAGGCTTTTATAGTCCTGGGGGTACTCACTAAAATTTTATATGGGAAGGCTTCGCCCTGAGTTCCTACCCCTTACCGCAGATTGACTCTTGTAAGCTACCACAAAAACTTGGATTTTCCACTGGCTACTATTGGGAGTTGCAGTGTAATAACAACAGTTTTCCTCTCCATTTAATTTGTCATTTTATTCCTAGATTGCAGATATACACAAACTTGTAAGTGACAAAATGGACATCACCTGCCTAGAAAACGAATATGCTATGGATGATTTTGTATACCAGTCTAAAATCAAGGTACACTACAAAACAAAACTTATCCATATCTCGTTTAGTATAATATTTAAATACTAATTCTGTAAGCTTCTTGAAAATGTTTATACTATAAGTTTAAACCTGCACTCTTTTAATCAACACTAATATTATAGGTTAAACACAAGGCTACAGCTTAAAAAACAGAGTAATCCCTCCCACCCAGAGAAGTTGTTGATTTTTTTCATTTTCATTTTCTTTTCTCTTAATTAACTACAGGACCTAGCTTTGACATATTCACATGTGAGAAAAACAAGAGGTGATGGGAACTGTTTCTACAGAGCTTTTGGATTTTCTTACCTTCAGGAACTGATTGGCAATCAAAAGGAATATGAGAGGTGAGACATGGCAATAAAAAATATTGCATGACCAAGAAATACACTGGTCAGCAGAGGAGATGCTTAAGTACCCCATATCTGCAAGCCAGTTGACTGCGGTCAAACAAGTCTTTACAAATGTACAAAAACTTAATTAGAGTGCTTCTAAAGTTTGACACTTTACCATAGTACTGGGACATCATTCAAGGGGAATGACAACACTCTTCACTGCTTTAAGTTACTGATAACTGTGTAATGCTCTTCTTTTGTTTGGGGCATGGCTTTAGCTTTAAGTGGGATTTATTAGCTTCTGACAAAAAGACTCCAGGACATGAGACTCTCATGTGTGATATTATATCCCATGTCAATGATATTTCATCACCCTTTACTTACATGTACAGTTGTAGTCACTGTAAACCATTTTAATAGCCCACATTCAATGTATTATAATATTCTAACATGACTCCAAACAGGCTTTAGGCTCAAAATTGCAAATTTTTTACAACTCTGTTGTCTCGCAATTCCCAGAGGAGACTTGAGCACAAAGAAAACCAAGTATAGAAAAATGACCAGAAAGCCTCAGAGTCATTAGAATTTTAATATATCAAATGTTGGCTATTAAAATACAACATTTGACCAATTTTTTTTAAACATTCCACCATCCGTTGTAGACCACAATTTCCTGCAGCATTTCTCTGTGTAGTCACACAAAATGAAAATGCTTCTCTTAAAGCAGTCTGTAATACTCTGTTGCGAGTGAAGACGTAATTGGTAAATAAATAAATACACTGGGGAGCATTGTGCAACAACACAAAGAATGGATTCATGGGAGACTAGTTTTAAGGTCTAGGCTCTGGTGTTTAGACTTAATTAATGCTGTCACTTTTCGTTGTGTCTTTAAACAGATTTCATTCCTTAGCATCTCAAAGTAAAGATGAACTTGTCTCTCTTGGATTCCCTTCCTTTACAATTGAGGACTTTCATCAAGTTGTAAGTTAACCAAAAGTTAATCAAAATGGTCAAATTGTCATACCATGAATGTCCGAAATATGCCTGTATCTTTTGTGGTACTAATAAGTGAAATTTCCTTTAAAAAAAAAAAAACAAAACAAAACAAGAACTGTTATCCTTTAATGTCTTTAAATGTCTTAATCTCCAAAACATCTGTGGGGTATTGAGGGGAGTTGTCAGTTGCTAATCACTACTTAACTAGCAGAGGTGGTATGTTTGTGTGTTTTCAGGGGATACTGCTCGATACACTGTCTGAGTTTTTGAGGAAGATGGAGAAATATAAAGCCTTTCCTAGACCACATTCTACTTGTGATTGCATTTTATATAACAGACTTAATTCTTTTCACCCATGGACTAGCCATTATCTTCATGTGCATTCACTTTTTGAGCTTACTGGTTTATTGAGTCAAAACAAAATGCTTAGCTCTACTAACTATGTAACCTTTTTTACTCAGACGTGGTTCTCATCGAGTGTTAGTTCATTAAAATAATATATGTCCTTTTGTCTGAATACCAGTTCATGGAAACAATTGAAGCTGTTGGAAAAGAACAGTCTGTTGAAGAGCTTGAAAAGGTATGAATAAAAATTAAACTTCAACTGATCACGATGAGGTATTTTATTTGGGTTGTTTTCCTACTCATAGGCCTTGTCAGGTACTCGCATTGTGGGTGGCTCCCTGATCCTAAAATGTTGTACAATAATTGGTATTATAGGATTTAGTGAAGCTGAAAGCAATGGCGGAATTGCACACATTTTAGGTATCCTACTGATGAACAGTTACAACTTAAATACATGTTTTGAGCCACAACAATTAATTTGCTGTCCTTCATCTTTGAATTAACAGATAATTAATTCTAAGCAAAAGCAATTTTTACACCAGTAATTCTGCCTAAAACCAAACAGTGTCTTTTTTGTTGCAGTTGTTCTGTTACCTCCCTCTTATGGCCATGTAGCCATGCACCTATACACCAATATTATTCCTCTCCTCCCTACAATGGGTCTCTGTTGTTCTTTGTATGCTTCACCCTTCATGAATTTGGCCTTTGGGTGGAGATGTGTTGATTCATGGTTAGACTAGCTAGACTGTTCACATTCCCTTATTTTTTCAAAGATCATGAGGATTGAGCACTTACCAGTACGGGCAGCCAGCATGGTTTCATGTGTACTGTCCACCACTCCCTAAGTAGATTTGACACTCATTTAAGATGGCCACCCATAATGCAAAGTTCTCAACCGCAACGATCTTATGGCCAACCCCAAAACTTACTCTCTGTACAAGAACAAAGTTTTAGAACCCAAGGTATTCTCTCCCTTTTTGAATGTCTGCTATGATGCCTTTAATTATGCAACATTACAAAAAAATGTTACTCAATAGCTTTTGTGTTTGGGGGCATACTGTGTGTAGTAACAGGTTTCCCAGTACTGAAGAAATTTTCCATATATTTAGTTTATTGTGGAGCTACCTAACTTTCAGGAATTATTTAAATGACAGTTTTCTTTGTTTTCTCAGATATTCTGTGATGATGGCCTTTCAAACTACATTGTTGTATATCTACGACTTTTAACATCAGCTCAACTTCAGAGAAAGTCTGACTTTTTCCAGAATTTCATAGAAGGAGAGAGGTCAATTAAAGAATTCTGTAGCCAGGTACACATTTTCCCTGCTTATTATTACAGGTATTAATTTTTAGGCTTGGGCATTCCACAGGAAGCTAATTATTAATGTTGCCCTTGTCAATGCTTTGAATGTTCTTCCTCTCTCATCAGGAAGTAGAACCAATGGCCAAAGAAAGTGACCATATCCATATCATAGCACTGACTGATGCCCTTGGTGTTTGTGTCCGTGTGGTATACATGGATAGGGGTGGAGATTCGTCTGTCAATCATCATGACTTCCCAGAGGATGGCTCACGCCCCCTAGTCTTTCTACTGTATAGACCTGGACATTATGATGTTTTGTACCAGAAACAACTATAATAGAATTTTTTTAAAATCAGTTAATTTCAACATGAAATAAATACATTTTTTTCTGTAGGATATTTATTTTTACTAAAAGTGGTTTGTACAGAATATTTGTGAATAAAGGTATCTGTTAAGTTTGATGTTTCGTTGATTGTTCTTGTGGTAGATAGTACTATTCTTTCATAACAAGTGTTTCCAAAGTTCACAACATAATCTGCAATACTTCTTTTTGGATGTGGCCCAGGGTAAAGAAAGACATTTATATTCTATTTCGCGAACAGTCAAGTTCACAGGGGGTGAGGGTGGGGGGTACTCCTTACAATGGCCTATACAGCAGGGAGGCTCCTCTGGAAAGGGGTACGTTTTTTAGACTTCAGGTATATGAAAGGGTAGGGAAATCTTTCATTTTTGTTTATAAAAAGGCCCACGATGGCTAACAGATGAATTTTATGGTTTAAAAAGTCAAGAAAACGTTCTGGTTTTGATTGATTCACATTTAAGAGACAGTGCATTTGAGGTAGTTAAAAAGGATGCTAAGTTGGAAACAAACTTATCTGATTATCTGAAAGGGGTACCTCTTTCGTGAAAAATGGTATATAAATGGGTAAGGGGCCCGGGGGGCACTTGGGCATCTTTTGGGTGGGTATGTGCCTCCCGGGAGACCAAATTTGCATCCCGTTCTAAAAAAAATTTCCCCTAACATTGATACCCCGTTCTAGAAATGGGCCAATTTTTATACCCCGTTCTATAATTCGCCCTAAAACTGATACCCCGTTTTAGAAATGGGCCAAATTTTTTATACTCCGTTCTAGAAAGTTTGTAAATTGAGATAGCCCTGTTTTTTTTTTAAAGATATTTCTTTATTTGTTCGACTTATACATCAACTAAATGCTTCTTCATAATCATCCGGATTACGTTTCCTGTGCATGTGGTAGCAAGATCTCTCACCACGCACAGAACCACGCTCGTAAGCTAACGATTTTCGTTCTCCTCCCCCTTCCCTTTCTTTTGAGCCCGTCTTCATCCCCCTCGGGTACATTATGGACTCGTTCCAGACTTTATCCAAGATGGCGCGGAGTCAGCGCTCGCCGCTCGCGCCAAAAAACGCCCGCCCTGCACGCCAAAACACAGGGTGCATCAAGAGTACAACAGTTTGCTTGTTAACGCATTGAACCGTATTAAGAGCAATCTGTTCTTGAATAATTTCAAATGGCTGTTTACAAAACTGGAGCTTTCGTGCGTTCGAAATATAAATACATCGACTCATGAATAAAGTTCATCATCATCATCGTCGTCATCATCAGTACACGCCCCCAGGGGTAAAATTACACCCATTCCATAACCCCTTTTCAGACCTTAAAAACCTTCACAGAAAGAAAATAGGACCCCTCCCTTGTCGCTCGTACTGTGTATAGCGTATACAGGGTATAGTACACCCTTTCCCACTCCCCCACCCTCACGGACCATGCGGAAAGTTCTGCCATCGCCGGACCTTCTACTGTAAAACTGTGACGTGATTGTATACTTATATGGTACTTGTCATCCTTATATTTTGGGGTAATTGTTTGACAGCAGCTTTTAGAAGCATTTTCAAGATGTCATGGAACGACTATATCGACAATCTTATTGCTCAGTCGAAAGGTAGCTCGGGTAAAGCCAACATCGACAAAGCTTGCATCATTGGCTTGTAGAACGGAAATATGTGGACAACGCAAGAAAACCCTCACGTTTTAAGGCTAACACCAGGAGAAGGAATGATTATCGCTGAATGCTTCAGGAAAAAGGATTTTACTGGGTTTTCAACAGATATCCGTGTTGAAGATGAGGGCTATATTTTCTTACGCGATATTGACAACAAAATGGTTCTGGCAAGGAGGAGCGATGCCGGAATCACGATGCAGGCTTCTAAAAGTGCAGTTGTTATAGCTCGCACACGCGAAGGTGGCCAACAAGGGATCACTAACATAGCCGTTGCAAAGATTGCTTATTACCTTGAAAGTGTGAATATGTAATTGCAATAGAACTAGAAGGCCTTCAAAAACGCTACAACACCGATATTGAACATGAACTAGCGAGAGTTCCGGTTAGGACAGATTATAGCGTGACTTTGATTTTTACTTCATCACGCAATAAGGATGATAAAAGGAAACTTAACATAAAAAGGATCAATAGGACCTGAAATTGCAATAAAATCAATGTTTTCATAAGCTTTTCAAAAACATATTTGTAGAATGTTGCTGTTTTCATGTTTGTTCATTTCTTTTTTTTTTTTTTTTCAGTGCAGTATTTCCTGTAATCTTGTACGCGGACGTTCTTTGTGTCGTAACGCAACGTTCCTCCCCAAGTTTTACTCGACGACACAAAGGAGCTTGATCCGATTCAGGGTCATTCAGGTTTTGTGGACGCATGTGTGCATCATTTTGCGAGGGTCAGGGAGTCCTAAAGACGAGATACTAGCCCCTGCCCCAAGTGTGCCCCCCCCAAAAAAAAAGTGTCCAAGGGTCTCCAAGAAGCTAAGACATTGAAGAGGTACAAAGTGGTAGAAGTACTAGCTCCTTCTGCTTCACACCTAAAAGTGATGGGACAGGGAGGGATGATTGGGAGATGTAAGGAAGTTGTCTTTCTTGCACTCCTAGTTTTTATCCCAATTTTCCTTAATAGTTTTCTAAAGGTTCAGTCTTAATCTAGTAAAAAAAGCTCACCGATTTAATAAACGAGGACGAATTTCCCCGTCCACATGGACCATCCTCCTGTCGCGTATTTCCAGGACATTTCATGGAAGCTTACATGGCACGGTGTCAACAGTATATTTTATTTCCCACAGGTCTTAGCGACACATTTCCATGGTGATTCGCCATTTTGACCATCTGTGGTGCATGTGAAAAAGAAAGTTGTATATTATTTTAAATTCTACGCCTACATTTTCACAGATATGGTAAGTCTTTTTGTTTTCAAAAGTGAAAAATATTTTTTGTTACCTAAATAACGTTTATATCTCGTTTTTGTAGTCCAAGGGAACAACAATCAAAGACGCTTTAGCGAGCTGGGTGAGTACAAAGTTCTCATGTAACGCTAAACTTTATTTTTTAAATTCTTGAAGCTTCATAGAGAGTTGGTGGCGTGTTCAAAGTAATATACTGCTCCTTTTTTTAATATAAAGTATAATTGTGACACTCTACTTATCATGTTTCGCATGAACCATGTGTCCAGACCTCAAAAGTAAATTCAGTGTTCGTTTATTAATATTGCCTTTCTTCTAATGTGTCACAGGAAAAGAAAAATGAGCAAAAAGCCTCAGAATCAACAGAAATCAAGTTGTATGCACAATATCCTCCAATAGAAAAGATGGATGCCTCCTTGTCTACTCTTTCTTGCTGCGAGTAAGTACTGCTCAGCACAGGCATCCCAAACTCACTAAGGGAGCACTCCTTGTTGAAAATTAATACAATTTATAGGGTTCATATGGGAACAGCAAAAATTCAAAAAAACTTGCCTTATTTTAGCTTATTGTAAAGAAACGAAATGAAATACACTTACTGGTGCTGTATTTTGTATCCTAGTGTATTTCTGAGGCAATTTTGGCTGGTTTTGCCATACTGTCTTAACCTTCATTAGAAGAACTTAAAGCTACACACTTCAGTGGCTCCAAGGCCCAGACTTTCCCTCGATCAAGGGGGATTTTTATCGCAAAAATTGGCCTGATCGGCCTTTTGACTGTTATAACATGAAGCTCAATAACATACACATTTATTGTGAGTATTTTTTGAGAGGATTGTCGCCAGTTTTCAGGGCCCCTGTTACTTGTCGCTTTTTCCACTTGGATGTTCTCAGCCATTGAGCATTGAGTTGAGAATCAAGACTTGCACAACAAAAAATAATAGATGTAAATTTGCCTGATGTTTAAATACAGGTCATATTTCTCACTCAAATATTTACTGCTAACAAATTCATTGCCTTGTTTTTTATTGTGTACTAATCATTTGGAACTGTTGATTTTGCAGAAAACTGTCTTTGTCAACAAACTGCATTGAGAAAATTGCCAACCTCAACGGTTTAAGTAAGTTTCCACTCTTTGATGAATCTGCATGTATATTGTAGCTCATGGGAATTACCTTATTTCTTGCAAGCTACGTGTACATGAACATACATGTTCTTACATATTTCTTGAATGTCTATGTCCTTAAGAAGTAAATTGTTTGTTCCCATTGATCTTGTACAGTAGTTGCATTTGAGATTTCTTTCATTAACCTGCAAAGAAACTAGAATTTTTCTCTATACTAGGCAAAATTGTTTGCCTTTGCCACTCAGGCATAAACTATATATGGCATTACTTTGTGACAGTTCTGCAAGGCCTATGTAAACCCTGGTGATTTAGTGATCTGTTTGCAAATATCTGTTCTCTAACAGCAGTGTTTATCTTTTTCAGGAAATATCAAAATCTTGTCACTGGGAAGAAATAACATAAAAAATCTCAATGGTTTGGTAAGTGGTCAGATCGCAATACCAGGTGTAATATTCAATTAGATTATTATTCATTACTGTCGAAATGCAGTTCAGTAGTTTTTTCTGTGTTTTAACTTGGAGAATGTTTGATTTGTCTCTAGGAAGCAGTAGCAGACACACTGGAAGAGCTTTGGATATCCTACAATAACATTGAAAAGTTAAAGGGTATTGGTGTACTGAAAAAACTTAAGGTAAATGTTGTTTTATTTAGCCTTGTCTCTCATTTATAAAAGCTGTGCAAGTATTTTTTTGGTGTGGAAAATTCAAACCCTTTTAAGTGTTCCTTTGCTTTGCAATCTGTAGGTTATTTTTATAGGAACTCTGATAGTCATAGTTCCTCACTTAACCTTACAAAAAATATTAATATGTACATTACATACTGACCTTGCAGTTGTAAGTTTTTAAAACTTCTCTTTTAGAAAATTATAAGAAAAATATGGTTAAAGGAAAGTAAAATTTAGTAACCCTAAAATAAAATATCAGGAAGATGGTGGTACTGTTGCTCATGTTCACTTGTCTTGATATTGTGTACTGTCCACATAGGGAATTTTATCTGTGATTATTATATTTGCTAGGTTCTATATATGTCAAACAATCAAGTCAAGGCATGGGATGAATTTCAGAAGCTGGTGAGTGAAACTATACAACATCAAAAAAATCGCTTGAAACTGTTGGGTAATTTTAGACTGAACCAAATGATGACAGAATTGACTGAAATATAACAACATAGTGGCTTCATACTGTAGAAGAATACGGTCAATTCTCACCCTGTGGACGCCATGCTATTACGGACACCAAAGTAGACAGATAAATTCCTGGCAAAAGTAATTATTACATATTTTGGATTGGAATAAACTCCTGTTGACAATGACTCTAGCCACTAAGGGCACATTTAACTTGTGGTCCCAAAGTTTGCCCACAATGAAGTGATTTACTGTGAATGGGCCTGTTTTTCTCCATTTGTATTATGACGTGATTAATGATCATCAGGAGCGTTATCTGCCTGTACATGTACGGCAATAACTTTGTTAATAGATGGTATTTCTTTCACCAATTTGTACTTTTAAATATGCCAGAAGTAATGAAAAAAGCAAGGTCTGCGTCATTGAAAAGTATCTTTACTTACAGTGCTGTTAGAGTAGCCGAGGATAAAGATATAAACAAATAAATAAATAATGTAGAGGTTAGACTATTCACAGTCCCCTATTTTTTCGTAAGATTGTCAGGATAAAGGGCTTACCAGTACGAGTTGCTATCTTGGTTTCAGATGTACCAAGGGGAAGGCATCAGGGTTTATCATCCTCTGCCCCCTAAGTAGATTTGACACCCATCCACAGGCTAAGTTTGGAATATTTGAAACCAAGACTTAAAATGCTAAATCTCAACGATCTTACGAGAAATTAGGGGACTTTGAACAGTCTATTTGGAGGTAGTTCATTGACATGTTGAGAGATCTGTTGTAACTGTTCTGTTTGACTTCCAACTTGCTTCTTTACAGGCTGAGCTCCCACTTCTCGAAGATCTTTTGTTTGTTGGTAAGAAAGTTACAATCCTGCTACCACTCAATAAAGTTGCAATTAGTGCACTAGTAATTGTCAACAAATGTGACAAAGTACGGTGGGGACAACAAACTATTTATCGTCCATAGAGTTCAAAAGTACTGTGCATAATAATACTATAGGCCACGTCTCACGACACCTGCACATAACATTGTAAATTCTGTGGGACGTTAAAGAACCCACACACTTTTCGTAAAGAGTAGGGGATGTAGTCCCTGGTGTGGTTCTCTATCTCTCATGGGGGGAGGGACTGTTATGGGCCCACAGTAATTGGCACCACGCACTGTTGTGGTGACCCTACCAAGTATTGGCAAACCTAAGTAAAAAACGTTTTGTGGTTACATTAAGTTATGAGCCATTTTTACACAATCTTTTGGCTTCAATTAGTCTTCAATCAGTCAAAAAGCTTAACCAGTGTCTTGGGTTTTATACGTTGCCCAAAATAAATACCGGTATGTTGTTTTTTTAGGGAACCCACTTGAAGAAAAACACTCTGCTGATGGTGACTGGAGAGAGCAAGCGACCAAAAGACTGCCACGCCTGAAAAAACTTGATGGTAGGATAATAATGTGCTTTTCGACTTGGCTCATTAGAAATGCCAGTCTTTGATTATTATTGGGTCAAATTCTGCCACGGTGAATCATCGTGGTTATAGGGCCGTTAATAACGGATTACAGGAGCGAAAGATCTTTTGATATTTTTCTACAGGTGTTCCTGTGGTACGGCAAGATGAAGAAGAGGAAGAAGAAAGTTGAAAGAAAAATTGATCAAAACGAGTTTCTAAACAGAAGTGTAAATTGCGGGCCGTTTGATTGTCTTATGCAGAGTATGACCTTGTTTAACAATGTATTTTGCAAGGGCGTTGTCAGTGGGTATACATATTTCTTTGTACATTGTTTGTTTTCTCTTGTATAACTACAGGGCGTGGTTTTGGATCGTATAATTATCTTTTATTTAAGCTATGGATTTAGGATGTAACAAAAAAATTAAATGGTACATAGTGTACTAAATTTATGTTGCCAGTCAAAGTGTGACCTGCATCGAAATAGTGTGATTTCATTTACTGATGATGGTCGAGAAACATTTTTAACGCATAAACTCCTTTTTGAATAAAAAGGGGAAAAAAGTGAATTGCCTGTATTTCCACTGGGTGAACGAAATCTTACCAAGTAAAGACAACTGCCGTCCATTTTTCTCCCTCGTTTCGGCCAAGAAACGTTTGTCCTCGGAAGTTACAGCACGTTCTGTCCTTCCGCAATTTTTCGCGCGATTTTCATATTTTTGCGTTACGCGTTCGACGTTCGCGTTCGCCTTTCCATGTTGCACTGTGTGGCCAGTTTCTTCATGGTCTGTAACGAATGAAGGGTGTGTCCGTAATCCAAGGCATTCCTTATTCATCGGTTTCGAAAACTTCACTGTAATGAGTGTCTGCAAAGGTTTTATTTCGAAACGTTGCTAGGGTAATAATTTTAATTTGTTGTCATTTTTGTTGTTTTTGATTTAGGAAGCTTATCCAAAAAATTTCTTGTCAGCAGAGGCCTTTTCTCCCTGGTATTTGCCCGCCGAAAACCTGAGAAAAGAGACCTCTACTAGAAGGAAAATTAAAAAGAGCCTGTTACCAACATTACAACAGGGGCTGGGTGTAGAATAGACTGCTTGCAATCCATCTATTTCTTAAAATCCGTCCAGTTCTTGTCCCAGCCAGCGTGATTGCAAGTAACGACGTCACAATAAGTATATTAGGAGTCCTGGGTATTTATATTACGAGACGCCCTCGTTTATTGCGGCTCGTGTACATGGGTTCATCGTGGAGTAACTTAACAAAGAAAAATGAGAGACTGGTCGCAGTCTAGGAACAGAACGGGTGCATCGTAGCATGGCAAATACTTAGATCTGTATAGTATAACCTAAACAACATTTCGTGACGTTGTTATTTTATTTTTCAGTTTTTAACTCGCTATAATTATACACACTGTACTTGCGAACCTTTTTAAAAACAATATATTAATATATTATAGCTTTAATTTGTCATGAAACACAAATTTGTTTTAAAAGTCATAAAACTGTTAATGCAATGACGGCGAAATTTCGACCATGTTCTTTGTTACTGTTTGTCTATCTTCAAGGACTATTTAACAAACTTTGTTAGTAAAGGGCTAAGTATTTGTTTGATTATTTAAATGCCCATTGTCCGTGACGTTTATACTAATTTTGTCAGTAATTGTGTTATTCTTCTGCTTTGCATGATATACCGAGTGGAAAGCAAAAATAAAACGCGATCCTACGGTACTCCAAGGCGTTTTGGAAGTGGTGCGTTTTCAGTGATGCAGTTGTTTTCCTCAATAACATGTTCTGTCAGTAGCTGTGCTCACATTGTTGGTGGTTGCTTCTAAAATGTTCTGCCGGCAATGAAGCCAACTGAAAACCAACTGTGTAATTTCACCGGCGCATTTTGGGCATCCTACTGAAGAATTATTTCGCACATGTTTTTGCGCAAACAACAATCGCCCACAGTCTGTCCTCTTTAAATTCAATTCAGTACTTTTTGGGAGAAAAACCCGTTATAATGTGTGTTCAAATCAGCTGGAGAGTCTAACAGTAGTTAAAAAACTTGCATCGTCTTTACCGACGGCTATGCCTTCCCAAACGAAATGGCGCGAAAAATTTGATTCTCCAACCGGAATTTCTGGTTTCTGGGATCGCCCCGAGATCACTCGGCTGGCTTTTTAAAGAGACTTGATTGTATTACAATTTACCAAACTCGACTTTTCACACATGTCCAATATACACAAACGGATACGATTCGTCAAACCAATGGTCCATTGAAAAGAGCTCTTGGTACCAGTCTATCACATGACTTTAACAAGCACTGATATACTGAATTTATACCGGTCCTCCTAAAAATCGGCCACAGATAGCCAGAATGAAAATGGACTTCACTGAAAAAGAGATGTCGTAGATGAAAGTGGATTATCCTCTGAGAATTCACTAACTAATGTCCATTTTTTTGTACAAAGACTATTTTGATCAGAAACAACCAGTTTAACTTTTTTGTTCACGTATTCAGTTGTCTAACTATGCTGACGATATCACAGGGCAGGTATGATTTCTTGATTCTGGGAATCCACGACGTCTTAGCAGCACTGTTTTTCATTTTCAGCACGGTTTTTGCTTGCGTGAAGTCTTTAGTCATCTGAAACCAGCAAACGAAAATGTGTTAATTTAAGAAACACTCATCTATACAGTAGCTTAGATTCGAGATAAAATGAATTGTAAATCCAAAGTTTGTGCCTGACTCTGGAGCATCAAACTGAACCTGGTGAACTTGGGAACGAGGAATTTGGGGCAAATTCCTCCCCAGGCCTAACAAATTCGGAGAATGAGGTGGTTGTCTGGCAAAAAATGTTAATTGTGTGTGTAGGAATGTCTTTTCCCAGAGGCCCTCGGCTCTTCTTTTAGAACGAGATATTTCTTAGTTTCTACAACTCGTGGTCGAGGAGTCTAAAAGGCTCTTGGAAGAAGAACGAGTTCTCCTGTTTTGCTCGGTCCAGGAGGCTGGGTGTTTCTGCCTTGGTGTTGCGGGAATCCTGTAGGTTAGCTATTGTTTTGTGGTGTAGGTAATTTTCAGTTTCTTCTGTATCACAAACATCATTTGGTGATTGCACCTAACCGCAACATCAAGAAACTACCAGAGAACCATTGTTCAGGGGCACCCAACGAGAATATAGTTCAAAACCACATAAACATAACATTGTTGAACGTACTTTAGCATTTAAAGGGTATATAAAGGCTTATTTTTATCCCCTAAAAATTTTTCATCTGTTCGGTTTTCCTAGCTGAAAGTATAGTGATCCGAAAATTATAGGGATCAAAATTTACCTAATTTCAGCCAGAAGAAAGGCTCCCGAAAATTCTAGGTGACCTTTTTCGGGTAAAAATCCGTTAAAAATGGGCAATTACACGATTTTTTTTGAAGTTCGAAAATCCCAGGAGAGGCAGGCAAGCAAGAAATGTTTCAGAAAATGATCCGAAAATTCTAGACCTCAAATCGTCTTCCGAACAGATAATGTTCCGAAAATTGTCGTTGGGTGCCCCTGATTATTTTCAAATTCCAAAAAGACCAGCAATTCGATGGGTATAAGATTATCAATTATTTATCTACAAACCGATATGTTCATAAATAAAGTCCATTTATTTATCTATTTATTTTCCTTGGACAAGTCCATCGGTGAATTCTCATTGGTAAATAAAAATGAGAGCTCTGAATCATATGACGTAGGGTCTATAATCATGATTTTGACTTGTAATTAGTTTAACTCTACAAGGTTAGTTTAGATATTTCGGATGCGCTTTCACTTTCTGTGATATGCAAATCAGCTAAGAAAATGGTATCTAATGCGCATGTGCATCAGCTGACTGTGTCCCTTTTAAAAGGTTATCTTACCTCCGCAAAATCTTTCCCTTGCAGCAACTACAATTCTCCTCAGTCTTGAAAACGATCTTGCAGTAACCACGTCTCTTGAACTAGAAGCTATAGATAAAGCCTCCTTCATGTAAAAATTGTGACCAACTGCCACTACCATGATATGAATGCCTCTTTTCTTCAATTCCGCGGCCTCCAGTGCCGTTATCTTTGGATTTGAGGAGATACCATCCGTCATCACCATAAGGAACTTGGGAACCCCGGGACGGGACATCCCTGCGGGTTTCTCAAGGAACATTTTATTTCTCGCCAGTCTCAAGGCGTGGTCCGTTCTTGTTCCGCCTTTGACCCATTTCATTCTATCAATGGCAGCGTTGACGTCACTATGGGTAAAGTAATCTTCGAATCCAAATATGGTATTGGCTCTGGATGAAAAGCGCGTGAGAGCCACGTGAATGTCTGTCTGGGAGATTTTAAATTTCTGTAGCAAGAATTTGATGAATTCTTTGGATTTTCGGAAACCAGACTGCCCAACACTACGAGATGAATCAACGAGAAAACCGATGTCTGCACGTTGGTTGCAAACTGAAGAAATTAAAAATAAAACACGCCATCATGTCAACTCAGCCGATGAATATTCGTCACCCAATGCCCAAATTAATACTACGTGGTTCTCAGTCGTAATCGTTCCCTTGTTTTTCGTGATGAACAGGTTTTCTTATCATGGCATATTTTTAACAACGCAGGTGGGGGCGAGAGAAATGTTGGTTTTCGTTGACGTCACTAAAATTTGAACTACAAAACTATCGATCCTACAGAGATTTTTTTCATGATATACTGGAGCAGCTGAAAACTAATATTCATACAAATGTAAAAAGTATCACTTTTATGTTTATGAGTTCCTTGAGAGATAAGTTCATGCTTTTGTTGCAAAACACGGCGGCAGATGTTTCTGTTTTTTTCCGGCTGCCATGCTGGTACCCATCCGGATGGGCACCAGCATGGCGTCCACACAAACCTCTATTAATAACATTTCCTTCAGATAGCTCGTATACGAAATATTCCTCTGACCTGGATCTTGGCGAGGGTTTTTGCATATTTACCTCCTTTCATTTCCCAGATTCTGTTCTGTGGGACGGTTTAGACTTTTATGTTGATCTATTTTGAATGGCGTGACACTGAAAACCAGCAATAATATAGAAATGAACTTACCTCTGATTTGACAAATAAACGGCAGGTGATGCAAACAATATTCATCTTTCCATTTTGCCCAGTGAGGATAATCTGCAGTAATAACAGCACAGTCTTCCTTTCTACCCCTCTGTTGCCCCGACGGCTCCCCCCTGATCCATCGTTGGTACGTCACGGGCGTGCCATCGGACCAAGAAAAATGGCTCTCGTTGTAAAGATCTGAGGCCCCTATCCACAGTTTGGAGAAACCAAAATGATTCCTGAGCATGCGCAAGTTCTTTTCAAGGAATTTGCTTTCTCTTGCGTTGCGCACGCTGGCCAGGTGAGCGCCCTCTGCTTCCCGACAGTAAATTTCTGCTTCCGGCCACGTGAGCATTTCGTACTGAAGGAAAACGAACTTATATATGTAGCGACCGCTGTCAAACTCTGAAAAAAAATTGTGATGAGAACAAGAAATGAGCCCATCATTACTACTTCTTCCATTTTTTTTTGAGAAATTGTTGGTTATCCCATAGAGTTAATTTGGGCAGCATGTTCCCTTTTTCCTACGCAACCTCGTAATAGCAAATAGAGTTTTCACATGACGTCACACCCGCCATATTGGTGTCCAAAAACAATGAAACGGTGGCCATATTGGTGTTCCAAACCAATCATGTGGGAGTTGAACCTTCTTATGTTTTAACATATTCTTTTTTCTAATACTTTCGCAATACTGCTGGCCACGTGAGTGACAAGGCTGTTTAGGAAAAAAGAAACAGCTCCTTCCTCTTATATGGAACGCAACCCTAGTGTATAAATGAAGAAAATGTCAAGAAGCTGGAGACTTGTTGGATGGAGTAGTTGAGGGAAATGGTTAATGGTCGATGGAGTGGACTCCCAACCCCTGAAGACGCAGAGGATACAGAATTTACTCCGATACGCCAACAGGCGCATTCTACACATAACAAAAATCAACCGTCTCAGAAATAGGACCCTTGGATAAATATCGCTAAATTATATAAATGTCTCTATTGAGCAGGCAAGGAGTTCTACGGAAGATAAGAGTGGTTTCGCTGCATTGGCTGACCGAGTGGTCGTCAATACAACTCCATGGTAACATGATCACTGACTTGAGGATTTAACTGTACTGTACTGTATTCCCCAAAACATTCCCATAGTGCAATTCGACCCAAACCGATTCTGTCTCACTCTCAAACTCAGACTTACCGTAGCCAAATCTCTTGTAATCCACAAGTCTTTTCGGGACACCTGTGAAGAGCAAAAAGAGACCGTCAACTTGTACTCCTCGATGCTTCTCTTACCGTAAGGGAAAATCAAGAAAGACTCTATTCTAATCATAATCAACTTTTTTTACTCTCCGAAAACAATTATCAGTCGTATCTATTCGCTTCCTCTTAGCTAACCTTTAATTTTGCAAATGTAGCCTTTGGTTTCATAACAGTCAGCTTCTATCCAGCTAGCTATATCTCCAGTGGATTTTAGCACAATGCACATATCGTAATCATGATCTGCCGCGTTAAGTCCACGTTCCCGGAATGCAGCGCCATACCTATGCGAAGGGAATCAGAAAAACCAGTGTTAAACCAATAAAAGACACTCGCATTGAACGGCTTGGATGTTTATCAGTTCCTCCCTCGATAGATCTTCAAAGAAGGTGATTCTTTATATCATTATCTTTAATCGTTTTATTACCAGTAGTATAGGCTAATTTTGGCAATGGGCGGTCAGCTAGCTAGGCAGTAGGTGATGATAGATAGGGTTTGGTTTTAAAGACGGAGCCATAACGGCAGTAGATGGGAGACCGTTCCACACAGAAAACAGAGTACTTGTAGGCATCAACAAAAGCAAAGATTCAGAGGGGTTTGAATAAATTAATATCCCTTCCCTTGCTACCCCATCCTCGCTTCCCGTGAGCTTACTAGTAGGAAACGTTTTTTATGGTTCTCTTGTAAGTTGTTCATATTCAGACTCTTAGGACCAATCACAATTCGCTGAAACAACAGAACAAACCAATCAGAACTCGAAGAAAATGCGAGTAGCTGGCGCATCGCTAAGCGCGGGAAAACCTGTGTGAACAGGCCGGTTTTTGGTTTTCTCTTTACAACTGTACTGACTGATCTCTTACTCCTTATTGGCCGAGAAATTGACGCGAGATCAGATTCAGCCAATCACAAGCCGTGGTACTGATGCGAAACCAAGCAATCACAAAATGATTTCGACATTAGGATCTCTCTATTAAAAGAGGCCATGGCAACAACTGGTTACCGGTCGTTTCGATACAAGTTAATTCGGTCAAGTTTTAAATAGTTTCACGTCCTTGGCTTAAAGAATGAAGAATATTCACCCAAAATGTTTTCTTTTTCACGCTCAAACTAAGTGAACGAAATTTGTGTGCAGTTTCACTTCTTGAGTTCGTATCGAAACGACCGGTTTTCCGACAACTACTTACTCATTGAAGTTTTGTCCATCAGCCCATTTGTAAGCCTTTCCAAAGAGCTCCTGCTCTTCCTTAGCTCCAATCCAGAGTAGTTCAGGTTCATTTGGCGAGCTAGTCAGATGCTGAATCTTCTCGTTCAAAAACGAATTCTCATCCTCGTGATCGTTCGTTATGGTCACCAAGTGCCCGCCTTCGTGCCCTTGGCATATCTCTTCAGCCTCGTACCATGTTCGTCTGTCATCGCTGGCCAATACTATCTTGTAAGAGTATTCACCCTTTTCGAAAACTGCGAGAAAAGAGGACAAAGAGTTACCAGGACCTTAGTTTGTTGAAAGGGTTCTTCAACAAAAAAAGTAAATGAAAAAATAACTGTTTTAGTTCAAGATGATAGTAAATTTAGTTAGCTTGGTTATTCGATTTTCGTGGATAAAAAGCAAAGAAAGAAATTTTAAGAACCGTGGAAGGGATTTTCGGTCAGTCTGCTACAATCGGCCCCACGCACCTTTCCCGGTTGTAACTGTCACCTTCCGGCTTCCCAGAAAACAAGCTGGAAAATATTATGATGTTTACTTTTCTGGCAGAGAAATTCTTAAACTGACTTCACTTAAAACTATGCATCATCTGGATGCACAAAGAGACTGTTGATCAGTTAGACAAGTAAATTAGATGGTTATGGCTGTCTGGATTGCTTTATGAGAAAAAATTCAGCCGGTTAAAGAGGTTTGATTTGTTAATGCCCGAGGGCGAAATCTACACAAGCTTTGAATTTCATAGCTTCCTTTCTTACGTAATGGCAGAATAACTTTCCGTTATAAAAACACTCTTTTTATCGTCAATCACTACGGTCGGACTGAAGGGGTTAAAATCTTGAAAACTGCCATTTAAAGTAGGATTAAGTTCGGAGTCTTCTCACGATCATCCCCTAGACTAAAGGCATTGTTTTACAATACATCATCATCTATAACCGGTTGTTTGTACGTTGCACGTTGTCAATGACATTCCCCGAAGGTGGTATATTTTGAATTTACAGAAAAGTTATTGCTAATCGACCGTTTTGGAAGAGTCAAAAGGTACCCACTCGTGACAAGTACCTATGAAAAATTAATACTCTTTTTTAAAAAAGAACACCATAGTCTATTACATTTCAGGAAAAACCAGTTTAAGTTAAGTAACCCACACCTTGAAATCCGAACCGACTGAATTCAGGAAATTACAAAAGTGCTGAATGCCTTCATGTTTTTGCAAAAATGCCCACTGTTTGCCGGTAAATGAAATCAGAAAGAGTTGTCCTTCTATATTTCGCATGTTTTGGATACCAAGTACTCGCACAGTTTAAAATATTCAAAGGTCAAATAATTGAAATTTAGTTCTCGCTTGGATAAAATCCTTCTCCGTGGTCCTTTTAAACGTGCTTTCTACAACTGAAATTCTTATTTTGTGATACTTTTAGCAAAGCGGATGAAAAAGGCGGGTTTTTTATCTGTAAAGTTTGTTCAGTGATACTGCAGTAAACAATTAACTCGAAACTACTTTTGAGTTTAAATTACCCTAACTTCCCCCCTCCCCCTCCAAAAAAGATATGTTCTATGCTGTACTTGCTTTTAAATGATGGATCAATAAATTTGAATGAATCAATCGATACATCAACTCAAAACTACTAATTTTGAATACTTTCCTTTGGTAATTTTTTGTACGTCTGTCCAAATTAACGCTGTTTACGCCCAACAACTGCGACATTGGGGACTTAACGGAAATCCCCGTATAACCAAGCAAATGATACTTTCACGTACATGTAGGGTATTCTTACAATATGGTAGGTAACGATCCGCTGAAAACTGTAGAATTCTGTTCATATCTTGTTGTCAGTAATAATTTAAACGAGGGAGCCAATACCTTATAAGCCCGGTGATATCCCCTTGGGCTTCCTCGCCATTAGCTTTTAAAATATTTAGATTTTCCTCCTTACGTACATCTTATGGCAAAACAAGAAACTGAAATGAACTGAACTAATAAGTTTGCTCAGTAGCTCAAAACGATTAAGGATCAAAAAGTGTACGCAGCCTATGCAGATGGTGTTTTCAGTGTTGTAACTCAGTTATTCCCGAATAAAAACGGCTCGATAACGCTCCAAGTAAGAAGTTATATTAGAACAAAAAGTTAAGTAAACTTACGATATCCTTTAGATGGAGAAAAAACATGAAACAACAACGCAACGAGCAAAAACTTCATCATGTGGCGTTATGTCAGGGGGTAATTCTTTTCTCAGCGAGGTTTCTTCCGTGCAAGCTATAGGAACGAACTAAACTTCTAAGTTCTAACCCCAGCTTAAAAAGCTTTTTTTTAGACGAAACTTAATCTTTCATGATATAAAGACGCATAAAACGCTACACTGATCTCAGTATAAATACTTTCAATGACAGCTGAACAGTGCGGCTGCTAAACTATCTGACCTTTTCTATCAGTTTACTATCATGTACAAGAGCGCCGACATATCTAATAATTTTGAAACATTTAAACCGGCCTGACCCAAGGAAAAAAGAAAAAACGAGACAATAGCCAAATTCATGCCAGGAAAAATAAGACGTAACTTACGTAAAACGCAAACTTCCCGCTAAGTCGCTTTTTATGTACTCATAAAAATGGTACAGTTGAGTCTAATTTAAGACTCTTCTTACGTCAGACACAGCTCTTTTTCCCCCTCATTTAGTTCCAATTTTAATTTGAGTTGCATTCAGTTTCATCATTTTAGTGTCATCAGAAATATATGGGAATTGTAACCTGAGGTCATCAAATCTGAATGTTTTTAACTTTAAAATTGGAAACGACTTCTCGAAAAAGTTTACTTACTAAAGCTTTACTCTTTGATTAGCTTAATTATAGTTAAGGTACAAAAACGTGGTTTTGCTAACTGCAATTGTGTCAATAACGTGAATTTACGATCTTAACGCAAGGTTGTCGTTAAGGTTAATTAACTATATAAATCTTGTTTGACTTTAATGAGTAAATTAGCCAACTGATTCACCTCCCACCAGTTGGGATTCTTAAACCTATTTTTTTTGCCATTTGAATAATTGATTCATTATCCTTGAAACGCCCCATAAGGAAAGAAGATAATCAAGTATTTAATTTTTTTTTAAATTTTGGGAAGGCAGGTTATTTATATCTCATACATGCGAGGACCTGATGATTTAACAATTTTTTTATTTTATCTTATACTTTATCATTTAATGCCGTTTAGTATTCTTTCCTTGTTAGTCATCTCTGCTTACTTTCTCTCCGATTAAATTATTTATGAAAGAGTGACTTTTGTTTCCTGCGGCGCCGAAGACCAAAATCAGCCGTTATAAGATACCCCATCATAAGTACGCTGCGTAGGTCTATATGCCGATTCATTGTATAAACGCTAGGGTTTCAGTTTAGTGAGAACAGATGGAGGCAAAATAGGCTACGACCTTGATCAAGCCTTTAATCTGACCATAGATCGATGTTTTACTCCAATAAGGGGGCGTTTGTATCAAGTCATCAATAGGAGGTCTCTTCCGTTACGTAATCCTGGTAGCTATGAAATTCAAGGCTTGTATGAAGTTTAATTAACTGGCCTTCAGGCCACAACAAACCTCTTGAACAGTGAAATGTTCTTTGATAACACTTCAGACAGTTAACGCCTCCTTAGACGCGTACACGACTGAACATGCACGTGCAAAGATGCACTAAAAGTGTGATTAGTTATTGCATAGAAGGGGGCATGTCTCGCCCCAAGGAATGGAATCCGTCGAGAAAGTCTTGGATTCTAGATTCCACTCCGTGGATTTCGGATGCTTTGTCAGTGGAACTGGAATTCCGGACTTTATAGTGGGATTCCAGATTCCTTGAAATGTTTTTTACAAGCAAAAATTCCCCGAATTCGGGATTCCACATGCAGAAATTTCCCGGATTTTGGACTCCGGATTCCCTTATATGGAGCAACAATTATCTTACTATTCGCTCTCTTTTTAAAAAGCTGAGACGTTTTCTTCGCATCAACTGAATTTTAAAATAATGGTCCAGTTTTGTTATTTCAAACCCATATTTAGGCACTGATAGAAGCTATTTCCTGTGCTCTGTTGCTAAGGATGGTAAGAATCATAGCTAATCATGGACTGACGGTTGAAAAAGTTGGGCCAACTTTTTCAAGTTTTAATGTCACGTCTGCAAAAATCACCAAACACCTATTATGTTTACTGCTGCCTCATGATGAAATTTGTTTGATACCTTCTTAATAACTCAGTTCTGTGTATAGGTAAAGGTCTTCAGCACAGAATTGAACTAAAACACCCTTTTCTTCCTCTACTCCAAGAGTCTGCACCATAAATAGTTGAAAAATTGTAGTCGTATTTAGACAGCTGTTTAGGCTCATCATCAACTCATTTTCCCGGCGTTTCTCCTGTTGTACATCTTAACACAATTCAGTCTTTCGACTGACGTTGAACATGAATATCATTGTATAATTTTATCTCTCTCTGACCGCCTCCTTAAAACCTTAACTTAACGTCACGGAAAAAACAGGCCGAGATAATAGGATTTTAAAGATAGTTTGATGGCATTTAGCCTGTGTTGCTAATCGCATATAGTAAGTTGGGGAACATTTTTTGGCTAAAATTCGATGAAACTTCACATAAAGCAATACATAATTGTAACAAAAATGGCGGAAAACGTGTCGGTGCCTGCGTGGCAGGCATTGGAAGGGGCTGGGGGTAATTTGGGCGCGCGAGAAATCTGAAATGGCTTAAACGAAAGCGGTTCAATTTTTTGTCACTTTGCTATTAGAAATACTTTAAACATGAACTAAGCATTGATTCATTAAGAATGTTTTATCAGGGTCAAGGTTTTTCATTTGTTTTAAGCTAATCCATGCACTTAGACTAAAGACAAGGTCAAGAAACTAATTTAAGAAACATTAAAAACATTTCATGAAAGCAGTTGGATTATCGCCAAGCCTAGGTTTTAAGAACGTCTACCTTGTTTCTTTTAAAAGGTAAGGGAAAACTACTCAACATTGATGAAGAAAGACAAAGCTACCCATAACCGAGATGATATATCGCTCATTTTTTCTTTTTGTACTCAAGACTATACCGAAAAATGAATGACAACTCGTTTGTGCCGATTGGAATTAACCAGTTACTGCAATTTTATACCCTCAAACTTAATAGTTTTGTTAAGTCCACTCAGACGATCGACTACGATTGCTTATCGCACGTGCCATAGATAAAAGGAACGTTAAAAATGCAATAAGTTGTATAAGCAAAATAACAACTATGCACGTGCATCACACTTTTTGATACATTTCTTTGCGTGACTAAAACGACGTTCTGCGCATGCGTTTTTTTAAAGGAAAACGAAAACAGACGATGACATAATTCACTTTCTCTTGTACAATTGGGTGCTGTCTTTAAAATTCAACTCTTGGAAAATTCGCCTAAATTCGACAAAATGAGCGGTCTGGGAAAAATAATCGCTATGAATTTTGAAAGAGCGCGAATGCAACTTAAAATTACAGTACGTAGTAACGTCGCCGTCGTTTAATACCTCCGAGCTTAAGTACACTTTCCGATTGAAGGAAAAGTTTTCTCGTGCTAAAGTCTCAAAGCACTTCATGAAAATTGCTTCCTTAGAAAGGAATTTTGTTTGCTAATCAGTTCTGCTTTTTCATGCTGATAAGATAAGACTACAAAGCGTCAGATTTTTATTAAAATATCGTGACTAAGTTATAAGCCCATGCAATCCATTTCTATCATAATCTGTAAGCGCATCTACTAAAATTAGAAAGATCTCTCACGATGCCAGTGTCTGATGATTATGATTGTAGGATGAGCGATGAAAAGATGGGTAACACTGACGACCTTTGATCGAACTGATAAAAGAGACATATGCTGGGGAAGTACTTTAGGCCGGACGAGTGTTGGTCAAGCAAGCCTAGACAGGACTCCTGAATTTTTCAACGTTTTCTCGCGTCTTTATGGACCGAGACGAAGTCGAGGTCGTTAAATACGCAAAAGATGAAAAATTGACGAGGCTTATTCTGTGGTCAAGAGGAGTTTTTCTCGCGGGATCCTGAGAGGGCGAGATGGGCTCATCTTGCCAACTCGGGCAGCCAATCCGAATACAGCATTCTCTTTATCTTGCCTGTAATGTAACATATCCGTTTACGAACAAATAGAGAAACACCCGTCCCATCCCATCACAATCCATAATCAGTACTCGTACTCAGATTTCTCACGGTCAGGCGGAACCTACAAACAGACGCTAGGGAGGTCTGGGTACGAAATTAATTTGAACCCGGGTAGGGAAATCATCATGCCTCTGATTTTCCCAAACGGCAGTTTCACTTTCTGTCATTAATTGAGTACGCGGCACTTCATTATAATGGCTATATACCTGCCAACTTTTTCAGAGTCAAATGCGTGTCATTTTCATCTTGTCAGCGACTTCGGAATATATCCGACGATTTTCCGAAGACTTCCGAACTTTGGCGAAAATGTACGAAGATGTTCCGACAACCTTTGAGCACTTCCCAAGATATTACAAAACAACAATTTTTGTGTTATGTGATACAGTTAGGACACAAGGTCAACAAATCACGTTCCCATAGTGCTACATGAAAGTTTTCTTGCACCGCGGTCATGAAAGTAACTGCACTGACTGCCCTAGGGAAGCCCAAACAATAATTATTCTTAGACAACATATTCTGGAAACAAAACTCGAATAAAAAACAAAAATCAACTTTTGTAATTTCGGCAATCCTGATCTCTGTTTCTTCCATACTTCAAGTTGAACGTGCAGATATTCTTGACTCGCGATTTTTTCACTCAACTCAAGATCACAATCCTCGCTAATCTGACAGGCAAGAATTTGGAACTTGTAAGAAATTAACGCTTGTTCTGACTTCTGTGTCAAAGAAATCCAAAGAGATCAACGTTTCATTTTGTTTGAGATTTGCGGTTAAATTATGTAATAATTGTCATTACTTTAGCGACAAAGACGGTTTCTTTCGTTACTTTTGTACACTATGCATGTATATTAGTACTGATAAACAAAGGCCTTGTCAGATCCACTAACAGCTTTGCTCGCCGTCAATACAATACCATCTTTGATCATCTTTCAGTGTTAAAGTTCTTAAATTGTCCTCTAATAAACCAACAGAAGAGGTGGGTGTTGTCGGCATAGCGGATTCGATTGTATTCTAAAGTGCATATTGTTTTAGCTCATTTGTGCATGGTTGATCTCCCCTCAATCCAAGAAGTTGTTATGCAGACATATATTTTCAGTAATCGGAGTAATGCAGTGTTGTTTTAAGTTTGTTGTGAAGTATTTAGAAAGTTATTTTTAAGACGGATTTCTCTCATCTTTTAAGTTTAGTTTTGTTTCATCAAGTGGGTCAAGGTTAGTCTTGATCGACGTAGGTGTTTTCCTGTTTTGATCCTTTGCTTTTTCTTGTACTTGAATTTATGCTTAGCTCTCGAATTTACTTATTGCCATTTTAGGAATATACTTCGCTTTTCGTTGTCAGATGTTATTTTTTCATAAGTGGTCGTGTTTGTAATGTTAGAGCTGACCTTGGTTTACTAGTCTCGTTGAAGTTCCTGTTTGGGTTTGTTAACCAGAGTTTTAGTTTTTCAGTGATTTGTACACTCTTGCCGATCACAACCATGTAGGCTCTGTCATACCAAGACATTCCCCACACCGAGTTCACCGTAATTTTATTCTCATGGTCAGTTAACCCAAACATGTCCAGCTGTGGCTATAAAACCGCTACTATTTATATGCTTGAACTAAGGAGTAGAAGTTGGTAGGAGAAAGTTAGTGTAAAAGTAGAAGAGTTACGAGAAGAGTAAGAAGATAAAGATTGTTAGCAGAAGTCGAAGAAGAATAAAGGCAAGATGTAAATCAGATTCCTAGTACCTCTTCGTATAGCGAGCGAGTTGCTCGAACATACCCCCACAAGTTTGTGGAAAGAATTCTAGTTATGACCAATCAATGGAAGCCTCTTCAGCAGTACTTTCACATGGTAAAGCTTATTTAACTCTTATTTATCATGCAGTATAACATGGGTGTACCTTATAAGTCAATGAAACCTGTGAAGCATTTTTGTATGGCACTATTTACTATAGCTGCATAAAAAGGTTCTAAAATTGAGTTTGCTAATGAAACGGTGTGACCATTAAAATGAAACATCTTGACGAATACTTTCACTCGTATCATCTTATCATGAACAAGAGAGATCATTCTCTCTTGTCATGAACTACTACTATTTGTCACGCTGCCAAACAGGTTTTAACTGTTAGTTTTTCAGTATTTTACCAAACGAAATCTTGGTAAACTTATTTTTGGGCACCGGTTCTTGGGAATGAAAGGATTACCGGTCTATAAGAAGAAATCAAAACATCCTGTGTACAATTCAACGAAATTAAGCACCTGTCGAAAGGACATCCTGCGCCTGTCTCAAAGCCCAAGTTCACGCTGTTTTTAGGGAGGCAAAGATGAAAGAGTTGTCCACACTTTATACCGAAGTTATTTCCGAGTTGTAAGAAGTGTTTCGCACGTTAAAGCCTTCAAAACACCTTCAGAATTTCAGAATTCAAGAGATGTTTGCTATTGAAGACATTCAAGGCTGCCTTCGGTAAAAAAATGTTGCTAATTCATCAAATTTCTTTTTTTTTTTAAGAACAAATCTTTGCAGAAAGTGGTTGTTCTAAGTTTGGAACATCTTTGTACAAGCCGACTCCGGTTTGATTTATTTTCCTTGCAAGATATTCATACCCGACTGTAAATGCGTGAGGTCTTCAGTAGTATTTGTATCAGGTCGCTTGTGAACTCAGGATAGGGGTTTAGGCTGCAATTTGTCCCCAAGGGGGGGGGGGTATGTGCCGCCCCATCTGCGTAGGGTTTTTGCGGCTTCTTGGTCTTCAAACGGGTATAGCTTTTGCCCATGTTGATCTGGAATCAAGTTTGGTTTTCGAGGGATCTACGGGAGTGTATGAACGTATTTATCGTTTCAATTCCAAATGGGTAAGAAAGAAAGAAAAATGTGCGAATTTTAAGTGGATTTGCAGAATTTTTTTTGTTTGCGCTCTAATCTAAGTAATGATGACATAATTTCTGCCTACAGGCCAGGTCTGAAAACGGGTTTGGATTTTAGAAGTCTGGTCTGAAAACGGGTGTTGAAAATAACATTTTTTGATCTGAAACAGGGTCAGGATTTGAAGAACCGGACAGCACATCGAAATTCCCCACCAAGAATTCCAAGGAGTACCCACCCCGGGCAATTTGGGCTATGTAGAAATTAAAGTTCATGTTCACTTTCAGTTGTAATTATTGGTTTCCTAGGAAGCCTGTAAGAACATTGAAATCTCAAGAGTGAAAGCTTCACAATGCAACGTTCATCGACGGGAAAACCCACACACTTGTTTGTCTGTCAAGGTCCGACCAACGTGCCGGGAAAAACGCCGAATAAATTTCACCGCAAGAGGAAACTGTTTGCTAATTAAAAACATGGAAATCAACGCAAAAAAATGTGAATATTTTGGTTTCCTGCAGATGACTTAAATAAGTGTGTTTTTATAAGGGATCAGCGTTTTTTTTCCCTTAACCCTTTGACTCCTGAGTTTTTCTGTAATATTGCTCCACTTTAAACGGAAATCCCTTTATAAATGACAAGTTTTGGTCCTGCATGTTGCGTTCTGTGAAAGAAATTCTGCAATAAATTATGGTTTTCAATCGTGGTAACATATATATTTTCCACGACGCTGTTTATTTATTTGTTTATCTATTTGTTTTTCAAAACTTTAAGAAAACTATTATGAAAATTCGCTTAACTTAGTTACTAAAAAAGAAGATCGATATCATCATCATCCTCAACATCCAGTCGTCGGTCGACCGAAGAACAGTCGACTGTAAGTCTTCTTCAACTGGCTAGTCTAAAGTCTAAAGCAGTGCGCACGATGTAATCCTCTGAGAAATGCTTGTTGGAGTCGATCCATTACTGTCCTTGGTTGGACAAGGACCAAGCACAGAAATGAATCAACTGTAAATATACGTCTGGACTTCATCGTATTAGCTGTAGATGATTGTCTAGAACCTACCGCACCCGTTATACTTCCTGCTTAGTTACTTTGACGAGCGAGAGGATTTTAAGATGTCCCTAAGTCGTAAAGAATAGGACCGAAAGGTCATTTTCTTTACAAAGTAGCATATTCAACAAAAACATGCCCTGCTTAACGAAAGTAATCAACTGATATATAGATAACTGATTTTATTGGAGGTCTGTCCCGGTCTTTATAAATGCCATAGCATATAGTTCCAAGGTGTGAGACTTCGTGTTTATTTGAGTCATACATGTTAGAGAAACGTTCAAGCTTGGATAACAGTAATAAAAATCTTTCAATGTCACGGAAGGAAATAACTCAAACCTGTCCTTGTTCTAAGTTTGGTCTGTCAGGGATGAAACTAGGCTTCAATTTTGGTTGTTTCCTGACTGCCAACCAAAGCAATTGCGTTTTACCTCCGCAAATCTGTCTATTTCAGGAATAAACCATTGCGAACATAACTGAAGTTTAACAATACAAGCTAATCGGAGTTTTTATACTTACTGTATCCGCCATACTCTTGCTGGAAACTTAAGCGCATAAGCCCCAGAAGAAGGACCACGATGCCTTGTGCAAACTTTTGAGACATTACTTTTCCTCGCGGTTTTCCTTCGTGACTGTCATAGAGACCGAATTGCCCAACTAATCCATTACTTTCCTTAAATACACCGGCCACGATCGTGTCATCTTGCGTGTCACAGGCGTGCTGCTTAATGTTGTGGGCGCGTCTAACTCCGACGGTGGCCGAAAAGGGAGGAATTTCTTCCTTAGCTTTTCAATTTTTTCCGGGAGTCTTATATCCACAGCTCTCCGCACACCTGTCAACGTCAACAACTCATACTTCAAAACAACATAGGAAGAACCACGAGCAAATGGCTAAATTATGTCGTGTCTCACTCGAAGATTAGAGTCGTAGAAAATGGCCAGACTGGAAGTACGGGGAGGCTCTGTAACTCTTTGTGGCTAAAATGTCATAAAATTGTCGATTTTGACGCGCGATTTTCCGCCTATTTTGGTCACTTACTTTTGAGTAAAGATTGACCAACATCGATATCATTGGTTTCGGCAAATACAGCTCAGAAACCAAAACATTTGATAAGTGGTTTAGTCATAAGACGAGTTCCCCTAACCTCTTAGAAACTGATAGGAAGCTATGATCTTTTGTTATTTTTTACTGCTATTAGGATTAAAGGAATCGTGTGAGCGTAACATAAGTGAAGTTACGGTACTTATCCCAAAATATCACGCAAACAAATAGCACATCCAGGTCTGAAAAGTAGTGGGAGGGGGACAGGGGGTCCATACCTCCCGCACCCCGTTCCTTGCATCTCCGGATCTTGCCCCTTTTTTTCTTGCCTTCCTCCCTTTAGCCCCCCGCCCCCCTATTTCTCCCGCTTCCCACTCCTTTGGAACCCCGACCTCTGCTTTCCGCCTCCTGTCCGTCCCCGACCCCATTCTCTTAAGCTCCCCCCCCCCCGAGATTTCAGCGGCTTTGCCTGAAGAGTTTGTACTTTCCGCCATATTGGATTCTTAGGAGTGTGCTTAAGTATTTGTGACAGAAAAAGAACGTAAGCAACTATTAGTGCTGTTCATTCGAAGCGAATCCCTTAACAATTGATTCCATCAAGTTTTGAACGGCGATAATAAACAACAGAACAACTCCTTTTATAACACTGCATGGCTTTTTTTATTATTACGAACCAGCCACGGATTTTCATACACGGGACACACAGTTGTCAGCGGCGTTCCGCACCACAGACGCCACAAACCTATACTCTGTAGATCTCTGTATTTCTTACAACACAGACGAGTGCCAGTGTCTAATCCACCTGCTGATAGATATTGAAATATCTCGGACACGAAAAACAAGTGCCATCGTATCAAGTAATATTCAGTATTTGCCAAGTAAGTTGAAACAGTGATTTTAAACAATGGCATTGTTTTCGCACTTGGTTATAGTACACATTATGGTAGTTGATAAACGCTATTCATGTTCAGCCATTGTTGCTTTAGAATTTTCGAGATGAAACAGGTCAAGCTTTTAGTTTTACCCAGTGTTGCCAAGTCTCAGCTCTAATTGAAAACCCAACAGAAGAGCCGTTTAAGTCCATGGGATTCACCCGGGGGGGGGGGAGGAATATTCCGGGAAATTCTTGATGGGGGCGTGCCGCCCGGTTTTCAAATCCTAACGTTATTTCAGACTAAAAAAAATTCATTTCCCACACCATTTTGGATTCGCATGATACTCTTTCTTTCTGTTTTCATTGGAATTGAAACGACAGTTACGTTCGTACACTTCCCTCGAAAACCATACCTGATTCCTGGCCAAAATGGGCAAAGTCTCTACCCGTTTTCAGACCAAAAGGGTGCGAAAATTATACCCTTGTCAGGAAGTACCCCCCCCCACCACCACTTGAATGAATGCATGAATTTCAAAAATAACTTATCCTTTAATATTTGATTAATTGATTAATTGATTAATACAAGTGTTCTTGCGAAACGTGCCACTACTATGTTAATTTTTTTATTCTACCAATTATCATAGTTACATAGAGCATTAGCTATCACATTACTTATGGCGTTCTCCACTACTCCCCCACAGTCTCCTCTCTCCATCCTTTTGGCATAGTGCGTCTGATCATGCGTAGCACCTATGCGACTGTTGGATATCTGAAAAGCGTCTACAATCTGAACACTGCCCAGGCGCATTGCCTCGTCTGTTAGACCGTTCAATTGCGCAACACGAGTAGGAGATGGGTTTTCCAACCATTCTATCATGGCCCGATCTTCTCTCCAAGGAAGACTAACCGTGTTCACCCAAAGAAATCTCTTGGGAGCTTCGCCAGAGTTGTTCATTGCTTGAATTGCTTCAACAAAAGCGCGCAGTTTTTCAGCCATAAACCTTCTCTTGGTGCTTTCCCGCAAAATCCAGTGACCAAAGTTCATGAGAAATAGTTTGCCACTGAATACAGAGGAAGGTAGTTCTTTGGAGAACATAGAGCGCCTTGTCCTCGGATGAACATATATCTCGTGTGGCATCGAAATGTTTGGGAAAGTGAGAGGCCATCGCGTTCCACGCGCGTCGAACACCCACTCAATGCGTGGAATTTTGTCAAACACCATCTTGACGTGTGTTTTAATGCAGCCGTGACATGAGCCATGCAATCTCGTGACCCAGTGATAAGTTCTATAGCGCATGTGCGAGTCTCCCGTAAAAACAATCTCTGACCAACCTTGTTTTGCGAAGCATTTCTTGATTTCATCACTGCTGTAATGATGCAGTTGACAAAAATATGGCAGCCAGTGAAAACCGTGGATCTGATCAAAGTCGTACAAGGGATCAAGCTGCCACTGCCCGCATCTTTCAATCCCCGGAATACTGCCACATTCAACCCACCTTCCTGGGGCAGTACCACTTTCTTCTTGACTACAGTATCGGGTATACCCCCCGGGGTAAGGACCCGGGGATACCGGGAGATCAAACGGACTGTTACCCACGTGTTGCAGAACAGCTTTAGTGTGGTGACGATATTCGAGACTATCGTTGTTAATGTACGTCAAAATAACAAGGATTATATATTCTCCAGCAAACGTTAGCCGCAGTGTAGCATTGTAAGTATCGTTGCCAATGTGAGTCACGCTACCTGTAACCATTTCTTGTGACCCAAAGGCTTGTATTCGAAAATTTGAATTTCCGTGTGCATTTCCACGTATTTTGCTCCTCGCAGCAAGACTGCATTTGTCCGTTGTAGTTGGGCTGATTGTGAATGAAACAACTTGCCATGCCTGGGCTTCCTGGGGAAGCTACACTGTGTACAGGCAACCCAAGTCAACGGGTTGCTGTATTACTTTCTTTACGGGCTCGACTCGCCTCCAGAATTTTTTGAAAACGACTGCAAGAGTGACGATGAGAAGAAGCAGGAAGAGGACACGCGCTTGTTTATGGCACCCCTTGAAGTATTCCCCAGGCACACCCTTCCTCATCACATGCCCCTCAGACCGGGGGGCCTGGGACAAAACTGTACAATGAATCAAATTAGGCCACATTAATAAACTAAATCGTAGATACTTTTTTTTTTTTTTGTAACTTGTTTTGCCTTTAAAATAATCTTATAGTAACTAGCCGAAAGCGAGTTTGCACGCAACTCAGAAACTCAAGCGCCATTTTGAAGCAAGAACTTTCTCCCTACCCAAGGGTATTTCATCGTCCAGTCGACAAAATTTATTTGAGGACCTACCCCCACTGCGCATTTTATTGACACACATTTCCACGTGACCAGCCGCAACCAGGGTTTTTTTCTCGAAGCAAGAGGGAGAACCCTGGGAACGAGGTTGACTCATCTGCTATTGTCTAGGCGTTGTCGGCTCGGTCAGTCCTGGACTCTACCGTGAGCTGTGACGTTACCAAGAGATACTCTCCCGCTCTTTCACAGACCCCGCGCGTGCAACGGGTCAAGAGAGAACGCCTAGGGACTAGGCTGGGTCATAAAATGAAATGAGACCATTTCGAAATTTTGGCGAGAGGACGGTCGGAACCCCATTGCAAGATATGGCTGTGCGCATGCGTAAGGCACTGGCTAAGCTGGCAATGGCTTAGTGTCTGAGAGCGTTTATCAAAAGTCAGAACTGCTTGCTTGCCAGGCCGCTAATTTTCAAATGAAAGAGTGGTCCAGATTTTCTCGAAGTTTTCGAAAAAACCATCAATTCCGTGCATACCACGTAGTAATAAACTGATCTGTCAAAAAAGTAGTGATGAATAGTGGAATTCCTTTATACAACTGCATCAGTCTGGCTAGTCAGTTCTGACAGATGGTTAGCATCCTTAGGCTCGGTTCAGACGCCGAACTTTTCATGAGCCGAACCTAATTCGAATTAAGGCCGACCCAAATTATTTAGACCGGCTAAATTGATTCAGACGCCGATCTTAATTCCAGCCGAACTAAATTCAAGAGGAGAAAAATGGTCATTTCGGTTAAACTACCTACAAAATACGGTTTAATAATTTATGCATTAGGTTCGGTACATGAAAAGTTCGGCGTCTACATCAAAGCCGTTCCAAAGTCGCTGCAAAGGCGAAATTCCCGGCCGGGGAACGCGAAAAGAACGGCTGAGCCGTTCTGAGTTGAAACAGGCCTTCCTAACTGATTCAGACGCCGAACGTTTCGTGTACTTAATTCAATGTATTAGGTTCGGGTCATGAAAATTTCGGTGTCTGAACCGGGCCTTAGTGTCACTTGCTTCTTTAAGGCTGCGGTTTTCCTTACAATCAGGCATTCAATGCTTTGTAAACGACAGACTCATAAGCCGAGTCGAAAGAAAATGGAAATATTCTGAATTTTTCGACCACAATTCGGTCGACCAAGTCTATCCTATATGACTCAGCCAAAGCCTTGTTTTTTTTCATCTTTACTAGGTCGTAAGCGCTTTTGGGACTCCGATGACGAATGACTTCGATTCCGATTACGACCGCTCTGGTTCCGATCACGACGCCTCTGTTGCTGTTGAAACAACCCTTTAAAAACTGAAGTACTTGCGTCTATTACTGAATCTCGCGGTGAAAAGGTATAACAATAATTTCGTTCTCGACCATAAAACACTTACACTGCAAGCTACTCGCCGAGGCCTGCATCATAATAATACAAAATTTCTCATTTTAATCTTCTGAAAAAACAAATAGAACCGTGGAAAAGGAAAGTTTTTTCAAAGCGGTTTCATTTGAATGGACACACCAAATGATTTTGCCTGAACAATCCAAACGTTCGAAGAGCATGTTGCATTAACCCAAAGAGAAAAGTGAACTGACTGTTAATGCGTGCAGTTCAACACTGACTAGTAATCCTTTGTGTAATTAAATTGTCAGAAAATCTGTTCACTTAATAAGACTTATTGGCTTACGTAACCTAAGCCCATTCAAGCTAATTAAGCTTGGTACACAACTCTTATATTACCATAATAACAGAGACTACACGCTAGAGAATTCGCCAAATAAAATCCGTTCAAACCGTGAAATTGATAAATAAGATAGGAAAAGCACTATAGTAGTAGTAACTATGATATTTGAACGCTGCATTTCACCAAAAAGTATGATTTTTGAAAATTGTGGTAAAACTTAGATATTACTAGTGCGAAGAAATACATGACAGTGGTCTGGCCTCAATTAAGGCTTGTATCGCTTACCTGTACAGCTAGGAAAGGAACCTGATATCTTGAACGAAAAGCAATCCGATTTTTGATGGCAACAACAATGGATGTTCTCGAAAACGACGTGGGGTGTTGTTTTGGCCCGCCGGTGAGAACTCAAAAAGCTGTTTTTATTTTCGAACTGTCGTTACACGAGGCTTTTATTGTGCACGCTTGTCGTATCGCTTTATAATTCATGATAATTGAAAGTAATATATGCACGCAGTCATGAATAGCGTGATGCTGGTACCTGCTTCATGGTCTGATCCAGGTTCCTTAACCTCGTTATCACGGCTTTTCGCTTAGAAAATGGGAAAGAAAAGTCCCGGGGACGAGGTTTCCAGGCATGGAGCGCAGGCTAATTTCCCGAACAGCGGCCGATAATCGGGTAGGTACTTCATATAATAATCATATGTGAAGTACCTACCGATAATCGAGCTAATTCAGTGACCTTTCAGAAGTGATCAAATAAAAGTGATACGCTGAGCACGCGAATGTACGATAAGCCTTCAGAGGTACACTCTATTTTAAACTCACGCATCTTAGTTAATAAGATGCAAAATGAGTATATCTTTTTTTAGGACAAAACGATTTACGTCATTGTGATTGGCTCCTGTTTAGGTAAGATTTTTATCTCGCTCAATACTTTGGAGAAATCGGGTTACGCTGTTTCTCGTTACGCCATTACGCCGTTACGGGGTTTACTAACAACCTAGACCATATTTGTTTGGAAATGTCTGGCTACAGTGTACGCTTCGTTTAGTTGGCTTCAAAATAGCTTTGAGAAATATCTTTTTTTTTGCTCTTAACTGGTTTTTAGAATATATCATATAAAAATCATAGACAAATCCTTTGTACCCTTCTTTTGAAAAACGGTTTTTTCTCCAACTTAGCTCTCCATAATTTACCCAATAAAAGTTTAAAAAATGAGATGTACATCAATAAAAACTAATTAAGGATCAAACTCACTAAAATTATGAACATAAATTAAAGTATGTAATAAAAGAGATACTTCCAATAAGCAAAGTTGTCTGCGTGTTCGTAGGTTATACGGGCTCCGATTCGATCCTACATCTTTAAATGACTTTGACTACCTCAAAAATGTAAGCTATTGCCGAAATGCCAGTTGTTGTAGTAGTTATTCTAAGTAATAACAAATAAGCTAAGTAGGATTGCGAAAAAACGGCACAACACTTTTTTTATGAGTTAAACAAGATTTAATGAAAGCCACTGGTTCTTAAAGTTGGTGTACTGATGATTATTTTCATTTCAATTTCAAGATTTTAACACCCAGAAAAATTCCTCCTTATTAGTCAATAGAAATCAATTATTTTTGGCAAACTTTCTTAAAATTACTCAAGGTACTGTCTTAAATAAGCTATACCGGTACGTTTTGCTCGTTTTGATCGTTTTTCAAGCTATCAGCTAGAGTCAAATATGCTGACTCCGATATTTGTACACCGTAAAATTACAACAGGAACTGTTGAAAAAGGACCGGCTTTTAATACTTGGGGGTAGGGGGGTAGGGATATAATAAAGCTAACAGTAATGATTAGATATGACCCCGGGGGGGGGGACTACACTGGGAGGCAGGTATATGAAGGACTACACTGGGAGGGGGTCAGGTATATGAAGGATTGGGATTTCACTAGCTTAAGTGATATGAAAAGACAAGAGCCGTTGACGAAAAATTCTTTTAAAAGTCATTTTTACGGCCAAGATATTGTCTCTTTCGCCAAAAAGGTTGTTTGCTCCTAAAGGGGGGTCACCATTCTCTCTGTCATTTTGAAAAGGACTTAAAGGACTTACAGATGCATTTTCTTGGAGCCTGCAGGTAGACGTCTCTTATTTTTGTGTATTGCATTTCAGTTATGGCTGTGAAAAGGCCCGAGAGAACACGTTCTGGTTTGATGTCTATTCTTATATAAAGCGTGCATTTACAGCAGTTAAAAGGGATGCAGAGTTCTAAACTAGTACGGAAAAGGGGCACCATTTGTCAATAGAAGGTATACGAAATATAGTAGGTACCTTTTTTTGCCAAAAATAGGATACAAAAGGGTGAAGAGTTGGACCTCAGGGTGGAGCCTCCCCAGGATGCTTCAGTCCAAATAAAACAAGAGAGTATTTTTTTATCATGCATATTTTATTTCTGAGTAGTCATGAACATCCAGAAAGTAAAGTTCCCCAATCCCCATTTCTATTAGCTAAAGATAAGTGCAGGCTTGTTTTAACCTATGATCAATCACATAACATCATCAGCTCAACCTGTGGATGCTGCAAAAGAAATGAATAAACTATTAATATACGGAGCAACATAAGGAAAGTATTAAAAACATTTTAAAATCCATTTGTGCCACAGTTTTAAGGCGCTTTAAAAGAATGTCGTGAAATGATACACCTTTACTTTAGAAATTCATTCATATATAATATCTGAGATAGTATACGGCTATTTTTTTCCAAGGTTTTTTTTATTTTTTTGTAAAAATTGAACGGTATGAAAGAAACTTGACGTTTCGGTAGCTTCTTGTTCAAATTTTAAGTTCTAGTGAACAACATATGTTCATTTAGTCTTTGGTGCTGTTTTTAATTTTATTTTACCCGGCAAACTAGCATTTTAAAGCTCCTTTTATTTGAAATTAATTCTTTACCTTAAATAGAATGCGGCAAAATAATTTGGCATAGCTTCGTGAATAAACTCACAATTCGTGGTGTGTTGACAAAACGTGACAAAATTAAACACTTCTGTTTTTTACCTAACCTTACACCGAAAACTAATTGCACTTAAAATAAAAGTTTGGTTTACATAACTTTATCGTTTGCAAGTTTTTTTTTTTTAAATTTCCCTGAAGGTAGTGAGACTATTAATAACTTTATACTCTCTTTCTCTCTCCTTCGAAACCAAAGGCAAGTAAATAATAATTTAACTAATTTGCACGAAAACACACTAACTAATTTTTTTTTAAAGAAAGACGAGATCATTTGGCTACTGGAAAAAGGAGGCCATGGGTTCATATCTGGGTTTATATCGGATGAGAAAAGACCACAGATCCTGGAGAAGAGTTCTGCACCCAAATTCAAGAAACAAATCAAACTTGGCGAAACGCAAAAATTATAACTTTCTCGGCTATTATAGATTCGGCAACTCTTAAAGCTGTATCGCTGCAGTTAAATGGGATGCTTATGATGTGGATGTACAACAGGCAATGCAAGACGATGCCACCCGGATTCTGGAACACCAGAATTCACTCCCAGCTTTTATCCCGGTTACCGGGCTGAAGCGTTCATAAGGCAAAATTTCCAGCCCGCTTCCGAGATCCAGGTTGGAAAAACCGAGATTTCGGGAACCGTGCCAATCCGGTCGACCGGGCCCATGTGAAGAGGCCCCTTAGGCGCCCTTAGACGTATATTAGGGAGACTGTAAGTAAGATAACGTCACCAGACATAGCGTAAATACATAACTTACATCAGTGCATGCAGCAAATGTCATCAAAATCCGGGCAGAGAAACCCAAAATTAGCCAACAATCCAGGGGGACATCCGGCAGGTCGCGGTGCACATAACCCTCCTACGTCGGGACATCCGACCTGTGGTCGTCGCTTGACATCGTCATTTCCGGTACGGTCTAAATGAACAAAATATGACAGTAGAAATCGTTTATTCAGCTGTATCTCTTTCGAGTGTTCAGCCTCGGTAGCTATCGTTGTAGCGCTAGCCAACCCAAGGAAACTGTCAGACAGCGAGCCATAAAGCCGAGGAAACCCCTTTCACCATTCTCTGGTTTTAAAACGTTCGCCAAGGGTATTTTAAGAATGGATATTTCCAGCTCATTGGCTGGTGAGAGGTGGGAATCAGGCGCGGCGTCACAGGGTACCCACAGAGCAGCCACGTCAAAAGTTTAAAAGAACCCCATCTCAAGGTTCGAAAAAAATTCACAGACAAAGCTAGTTAGCTCTAGTTACGATCCACTTGTCAACGTACGATTTTATTTTGCGTGACTTTTTTTTCTTAGTAGTTAACAAGTCGGCATTTGGCAATCGCACGAAGCATGTCTGCTTTTTAAAAAGGTGATGTGGTTTTGCTGTGGGTTTGAAAATTTTGACTCCGCTTCGTTGCCTTTTAGCTGACATAAGACACCACTATCTTGGCTAATGTTGAATAACACTGGCTAATATTGAATCATGCTGTGCGAGAGTGTAAAGCGTGAAGCCTTAACCTCAGGCTTTTTTCGTTAAAATTCAGTGAAATGGTAGATATCACTGCAGAATTATAGCATAAAATTGACTACTTACCTTCCGTCGCCTTAGGGTGAAAGCGACCCAAAACCACTCCGCTCAACAAGACAATAAGGCAAAATTTAGCAAGAATAGACATCTTCACCAAGCGCTGAGAAACGATCAGCTAATTCTTTGAAGTCACCTTAAAATGAACAAAAATAAAAAGCTAATGCTTTTATCTGAAAAATTCTATATTTTTTAAATGGTCATATAGAAAACCAACCAACTTCCAGTTTTTAAACCCTGAAAATAAAAGATATTCTGACGAAGCAAGAGTTGATAGACCAAGGGTGATAGCGGCATACAATTTTGCCGTAACTTACTTAGCTTGTGTTAGACGGCTTCAGTCCTACGATGGCTGATTTCAATGAAAAATAACCAGAGAAAGCTCCTCTTAAATGAGAAAGGCAAAGCTCAAATGTTTAATTCATTGCAGGTTATTACTCTTAGAATTCTTAGCTATTGATACGACCCTTTCATAACAAGATGTATTATACACAAAATGATCTAATTGTTGTTATTGTGTCTAGTGTTACTTATGTATAAAAGAGTCAGTCCAAAAGAAAAACACTTTTCTATTTTCACATTTTATCACCTAGCTGTATAAGTTTTAATTTTCAATATAATCAAAGCCAATTATCTCTTGAATGCTTTTTCAAAAAGAATTGCAGTGTAAGTCGAGTTTCCTGCATCCTTGACAACCGACTTGCTAAAAGAAGCAATGGAAGTTAAATGATGATGGTGACATTTTTCAGAGGAGGAGGCCATTTTTGTCGCAAAATGTGTGGCTATAGTTTACCCTTCGTGTAGTTGACTGCAAATTAGCTTTGAGATAAAAGGCGTGAGCCATCTTTCCTGGCGCATAATAACCAAAGTAAAGCCACAGAGAATTTTAAATGTTTTCTGATGTTTTTAGCGTGTTGTATGGTTACAACGGTTCTAGCAACTATATTTAGCTATATTTCTAAAGCAGTCACTACTTATCGATATAGTAACAGCTTGTTTCATGTTACAAGTTTGCAATCAATTCGGAGATCGAAAGAGTCTTCTTTTCTTGCCTATATAATGACCCTGAAAGTTAAACTCCGGCAATGTTTCCACGTTAAAAAGTAAGTTGTCTGCGTGTTCTTAGGCAGTCATGGAGGGCCCAATCTCGATAATACATCTTTAAGTGATGACTACCTCCAAACAAAATGCAAACCATTGGAATGCAAGTTGTTGTGAGTAGTAATTATTCCTGACTAGTAAGTAATAACTTGTTTCAACTAATAAGCTAAGTAAGATTGGGAAAAAACAGAACAGGTATTTTTATGGGTTAAACGAGCTTTAATGAAAGCCACTCAAGGTCTCAAGGTTGATTTCAGTGATGATTATTTTTATTTCAATTTCAAGATCTTAACACCTAGGGCGCTTTCCATTCAACGGCAAAACTTTCGAAAATTTGGAAACAGCGATAAATGGTTCAGAAATTTCCCGGAAAAGTCTCCAGAGATTCCGAAAGCTGTTGAATTTCCGAAATGCGAACCATTCAACCGAATATGCTAGAAATTCCGGGAGCAAAGTTGAATGGAAAGAAAACTTCCGAGAAGAAGTTTCCGAAAAATTTGGGTATACCTCGCGAGGAAATTTTGGAAAATGCTGTTCCATTCGCTACTGGAAGTTGCCGAAAATTCAAACCGGAAGTTTTGGTTGAATGGAAAGCGCCCTAGAAATTTCTTCCGACTTAATTATGATTTAATAGAAGCTAATAGAGGGCAATTAGTTTTGACAAACTTTTAATTACTGTTTTGGAGCACTTGTATTGAGGCAATTACCTATTCTATAATGAGGGTATTAGCTTCAATTGATAAAAATCGACCATTTATACGAGGAAAAATAAGACACGTCTTACATAAGATGCGAACTTTCCGTATAAATGGCACATTTCGTCTAAAATAAGACGCGGCTTAGCTAAGACGCGTCTTATTAGATAAGACATGCTCGTATAAATGGTACAGTTCGCGTCTTATTTAAGACGCGTCTTATGTAAGACGCGTCTTATTTTTCCTTGTATAAATGGCCCTAATGTGACAATAATTAATACTCCATTCAATCTATTGAAAGAAAAAGCATCCCTCAGAATTTATTCAGCTTCAAAATCGCCGGATATCTCATACCACCCCAAAAACTGAAAATACCCTACTACAGCACCGTCTTTTCAACTTTGATGTCCGCCGGCTTTATGACCAGTCTCCTTTACTAACTATGATCAAAATAAACTAAATTTCGTTGGAGTCTAACGTTTCATTCACTAATATTTGACTGAAGAACTCTAAGTATCCCTCAGGGAGAGTAATAATTTGTAAAGAAAGCATTCAATTGGCAATGATAAAAAAGCGCCTGCCCACTTTCTTTTTTATAGACATCCGGGGGAGACGTGTTTTTTTTTTTGTTTTTTGTTTTCACTTGGCCTTATTAGTCATAAAACAACGCAATATCCTTTGACTGAAAGTTGTCATTACTGTTTTCCATTGAGGTGACTCTAAAATGAAATAGACTGCATTATTATTAACGCCATTAAGTATCCAGAAATGCTTATAGCGGACTGAAAGAGAGAATGGTAGCAAAAAGGAATTTTCTTTCGTTTTAGGGCATAGCAAGTAGGTGCTATTTTCTTTGTATCTATTGTTCGTTCGTTTTTACAATATATAAGTAAGGCATTGTACTGGAATATTCATTTCGGGTTTCGGGTCTACTCGCACCTACGAGACGCTAGAGCTTGTTCTACCTTTTAAACAAGCTACCTAACCTGCCGTGTTTTCTCCAGTTGTCTTTTGTCTTTGTTTTTCTTGTGTCGTCCGAATAAGAAGGAAACTATTTTTCATTCGGACGAACTTTGTGAGGGAGAATGAAACTTATACCACTGAGTCCTGAATAAATGTTTTGTTAAGGAGCTACAACACGCGTGTTTCGCTCGTAATACTACTGTCTTTCCTCGCTCCTCGACGTTCGCGAGGAAGGGGGGGGACGGACGTTTCATGGGAGAGACTGAACGTCCCAAACGGCAAATTAAGAGCGAGTAGAGAAGGCGCAGGCTAGAGCTTCGCAGGTTAAGTTAAAGTTTCTCGTGTTTGGTGTTACGTTTTTGTTTTTTTTAATATGACTTCATTTTGACTTTTCTTTTACTTTCAAAATAATTTTGTACCGCTACTACTAATAAGAAGAATAATTTTATACCTTACAAAATAAATATGGAATGATTGAAAATATCTTGATAGCTCCCTCAATAAACTCACGGTGCATGTGTTGTCAAGTGCAAACATCTGGCCCAGCCATGTCTTTAAAACTTCTTTAATTTACAACTTTTATCTAAGCTTCCACAGAAGAAGCTTCCAGACGAGTGCTCAAAACCTTTGGCTGCCACTTGACGCAACCCAGTACTGAACGGCGTGCACGAAAAATTCCTAAAGATATCAAATAGTAGTGGTAACCACAAGTTAAGACGATGATATCCATCAGGAAATTGAGTAATTTCAGTTTTCAGAGGACAAAAACCTTGTACCAGAAAAATTTAAACAATATCGCAATCTTTTTTTGCATTTTTCAAGGGCTATAGATATAATTAGCTATAGCTGTAATAACAACAAAGACTATTTCTCATGGGAGCCCGAGAAAATAAATGTCAAATTTTACGAGAATTGTGAAAACACAGGTAAAATTCTGAAAATTTCATGTGTAAGATGTCATTTGGTGAAATTTGACATTTATTTTCTCGGGCTCTTATAAGAAATTTTCTTTGGTGTTATTACAGGTAACTAATTACATCCACAGCCCTTGAAAAATGTAAAAAAAATGCAATATTGTTTAAATTATTCTGGTACAAGGTTTTGTCTACTAAAAATTAAAATTACTCAATTTTCTAATGGATTTCGTCTTAAGTTAAAGCCGTGAACTCTTTTTTAGGTACTAGATAAGACAAGTGAGGAACTTGCAGTACTGTTGTTGATTTTTTTTTGCAACCCTTCCTACTTTCATGATACGTTTTTGCATCAAATGGAAACGCGGAAAAAATCCGAGCCTTAGATCAGATGGGATTCGAACCCACCACCCTCCGTGATCTAGTCGGATGCTCTAACAACTGAGCTACTGGAGATTCGATGGTGGGCAAGGGTGATATGTGGGTCTTTGACTAGAACTGCATCACGCAGTCACGTAGTCCGAAAAAGGATAAGCGGACAAGCGCATACGACTCATAACTACATCACGCAGTCACATTAAGGCATATCAGAGATGCAACCATTCCTTCTTTATTATTTAAATCACTTTTAAGTGAACAACATGATTTAAAAATAATGTTGTTCTTACGCTAACTAGTATTTTTAACTGATATATCATCTCTTGTTCAAACTTGATGGCGGCCGCATATTCCTGATCTCGATCAGTTTCGTAATATATTGGCAAATTTTTCTTGAGTTAAATTCTGAAAGGCTGTATCGAAGTTCAGGAAAAGGAAAAGAAAGCCGTTTTCGTTGTCTTTGTATAAAGAACTTTTAAGTCCTCGTAATTCTATCTAAATCATTATTTTTATTACAAAGTGCGACAAGTGTTATTACAAAGTGAGGCAGATATTCATGACAAATTTCGACAATTTTATTACAAAGTGCGGCAGAACAAACATGCCTAACAATACTGTCTAAGTGTACACTTTGGAAATTTCATTATAATTGCAACGTTTTAGCTCTGATCATTATTCTATTATATCCTGCACTGTGTACAAGAGGATTGTTTTCTCTTGCGACGAGGAGATACGACCGGCAAATACTTAACCGAAACTGGAAACCGCGCGTGAAACCCTCTGGCACCCACAGAAATTCCGGGAAATTACATCCTTGCCTAGTCCACGTACAGCCGGTCCCCACGGTAACCAAAAACTGCAAAACCCTAGCCGGCCTGACTTGTATAGCAGTTAGTTGTAACTCTACTCGGCTTATGTTATAGGAAAAGATACCTTCTTTCCGCTTTGACATCCATTTTCACTTAAACTCTGTAACTCTCGATGAACGTAATAGTCTAGTGTAGCCGAAAACCTGGGCAAGAAAAATTACCATTTTGCGTTTCTTTTTGGACACGTGACCAGCAGTTGGATCAAAGTATTTGCAAGAGAGAAAGGTTCAGCTTTCACAGGACTGTTTGGAACATCAAAATGGGGCCTTTTTTTTTCTTTTTTATTTGGAAAGCTCGTCACCATGCGTTGCGTTGACGACACAAACACCAGCTGTGGAGCAGACTACCAAAAATCATTCTAAGGCCTGTCCACACTTGATGCGTTTTCAAAAGTACGCGTTTTTGCTGTCATTAAAAACGCGTCGATCGATTCGCGTCCATACTACCGTCTTGATGCGTTTTCGACTGTCATTAAGGTAACCCGCTTAGCCGGGGTCTGATTCATGATACATCAAAGTCGTGCAAAATTCAATTTGGCGGTGGTTTTGCATTATTATTAAAGGTAACCATAGAAAGCAACAGCACTGAAGGTTGCAGCAAGAGCAGCAACTTGAGTGTAGAAGAGCATTAATCAACAAAACAAGTGGTTTCCCAGCATTTTTCTTGTTTACGTGCTTGGCGACTTTTCAATAATCTTGAGAAAGTGCACCCCGGAATGGCAGGATTGTAACATTGCACGTAACGGAGGGTTAATATTTAAACCCTCCTAAGCGGGTTACCTCACCTACCTGGGGTTCCCCACCTCCATGTAAACAGGTCCTTACCCGGGGGGGGGGGCACTTTAGGAATTTCTGGGTGGGGATGTGCCGCTGGGACCCTGGAACCCTTAACCTATACCAGAGCTAGTTCAGCTGAATTTTGCTACCCTATCCTAGAGTAAACTCCCCAAATCCCCCTATCCTAGACCTAGTCTAGATAAAATCTTCAACCAACTGATCAGTTTCCTGAAAAATGATACCCTATTCTAGACCCAAACGCTCTGATTTATATACCCTATCCTAGAGTAAACTGCTTGAAAACCATACCCTTCACAGCGGCACATACTTATATAGCCCATATATGGCAGTGCCCCCCCCGGGGGTCCTTATTCATGATTAACTTCATAAGGCAAAATTTTGCTTGTGATACGTACATCTTTTAAAAATGCTTACATCTCAGCTGCTTGGAGGCGATTTAGATATAGTGCAAGGGATGATCTGGATCTGAAAAGGTGGTCCCGTCTTTCCAGCCGGACGGAATGTTCCAAACGGAAATTCGTGTTCCATTGCGAAATCGTATCTTTGGTAAATGCAATCGGGAGCCGATGCAACTGATTTGTAGAAATTTAGAGTAAAAGCGACTCTGGGACCTTTCGCGGGTTAACTTTCATTTTCCAGAATTCATTGTTCCGTGCTTTAACCATTTTCACACATCGACATCTACTGTTTTATGCATTAAGGAGATGGATTATCCGTCTTGGCAAGTAATCTGACAGATGACTAATTCGTCCAAGTATAAATTCGTGGCACGAATTGAGGTCTCGTCAACTCTAATGCGTTTTCGTTTGAAAATGCATACATTTCGATGCGTTGAGGCCTTGTGTCCACACTGATACGCTGAGCAGATTTTCATTGAAAACGCTATCAAAACGAAAACGAATACACCTCCTATTGGTGTGAACGGTCGAAAACACATCAAAATGATTACGTTGACCGAAAATATCGCAGGCGCGTTTGCTTAAAGTATGCGCATAGATTTAAACTTACGTAATAACGTGCAATTCTATCGTTTTCGAACGTTTTAGCGTTGATCCACAGGAAAAAATAACGGATTCCCATTTTTGGATATTTTAGGGTATTTAAAGAATACCCATAAAAATCCCAAATTTGGCAAAGTGAGACAAGTCCCAACCAGGGAATTCCCAACTAAGTTCCCAGATTGGGACTTGTCTCACTCTTCCAAATTTGGGATTTTTGTGGATATTCTTTAAATTCCCTAAAATATCCAAAAATGGGAATCCGTTATTTTTTCCTGTGCTTACCTTTAACGTTTACATGGCAAAATTTGACTCAGGCTGCGAGGGTTACCCGGTCCGGCAGACCGGGCAACCCGCCTTGGCGGGTCACCCCCACCTATCATGTAAACGTGATCAAAATAAAACGAGAGATTATATGGACAGGCGGGTTACTCCAACTAAGAGGTTTACCTCACCTACCTGAGGTCCCCCACCTCCATGTAAACAGGCCCTAAGTGTCCCCTGCGACTTCGAAGAACGAAGGATGTTCCATGGTGAATGAAATTCACATGATTCAACTGTAAACGATGGAGAAACTTGATTTAACGTAACCTGCGAAACCTCTGTGTTTGAATCATTCTAGATTTCGTCTCTTTTATCATACTAATTAATGATTTATTCTTAAATTCTGTCTTCAGGTATCATGGTGAACAGGATTGTTAAGACAAGTGAGGAACTACTGCTTTTGTTGGTTGAATCTTCGTGATTTGTGGATCATAAAATATTCATAACAAAAATATTATGCTTTATTTGGACGTTTCGTTATTGTTAGTTACAGGATCTAAACAACACTTTTAGCTATTATACCCCTGCCTCCGTGTATCAGGTACAGCAAACATAGCCTGCGTAAGCCTGCCTAGCAAACGTTTCCGTGCGATTTCGGAGCAGAGAACGAGGAACGAGAGTCAAAGGCCGCGTGAAAATGGCGAAAGTAAAAGTGCGGGGATGGGTGGATCTCGTTCCATTTCTCGCGCGGCCAAAACCGGAAGTCCCGCTCCCCCTTTGCTTTGAAAACAAACGGAAATGCGTACCTTACGCAGGCTACAACAAATAAAACGATTTCCAACATTTCCCACGGTGATCACATTGTACAAACCCTGGGAAATTAACTGCAGTCGCTTTGTGTTTGGCAACGTTTCCTTCCCATATTTTTTTCACTTTAATGCTGTAGGCCTCCGTTAAAGTGAGAATAGTTACCAGTTTGCGTTTCTATTCCATCTCGTTGTTTTAAACATTGTAGAGTCTTATCTACTCCAAGATCGCTTTGGAACTGAGTACCACGATGGCTGCTCTTTGAATGAGACTTGGGGTCTAATAAGCCGTTAAGTTGTTCTCGAGGGGAATTTCGAAAAATTGTAGTGGAGGTACTCCGCCAGGGCCTAGACTTCTGGCGACTTCGTCGCTCGCTCAGCCGCTTCGCGGCCTAAACAGCTCGCTCCAATCACTTAGAAACTCGTGAGGTCGACTTGTGGCAAGTATAGCCAGAGCCTTTATTCCTGCGTGGACTGGAGTAAACACATTTTCAGTTAGCCAATGTTTTGAGTTATTGAAGCAAAATGAACTGAAAATGGGGTCAAAAAGAAAGTGAAACTAGCTCCATTGTGCTTACTTAATGCTGAGTAAACATATCTTCCTGCAACTAAGTTTCTAATGGTATTCATCCTTTGATTTAACCAAGAATTCAAATGCTTTATGCATACAGTTTAACTAGTTAAATGCAATGGTATAAAAATGTCACAAGTTCAATAATTTTATCTTTGAGTTTAGATATTATTTCCTAACTTTGTTTACTATGAACAAGTCTTGTGAGCTCACGAATTTGGGCTGCATTTGTATCAACTGTTAGTTCTAACTCCTTGATTTGGTTCTGGAGATCAGTCAATTTTCTATTTTGCTCTTCCTCTTTCTTTGCTTCCTTCTTCTGTCCTCTACGGTATTCAAAATATAATGTCAATGTGGCAATTCCAAATATCAGTGATTCTCCAAGCAGCTCTGCACCAACATCAACTGCCACTTGTTCACTTAGCGGCTGAACTTTATCTGGGCCTGACAGTCCCATCAATTTCATCCTCACCCTTGTCTCAAACCAATGATAGCCTGTTTGAATAAAAACGAATTTAAGATTGAAAAAATACAAAATATATCTGAAAAACAGAGAAAATTGTTCTATACCTTGACCCTCAACACAGGGCTGTCAACACCCCCCTCCCACCCCCCATCATCAAATATTGAGAATATTTGATAGGAAAGGAATGACAGATAAGATGACGTCATACCGCACAAAAAATGACATCATTTGGGCCAAAAATGCTCGCTGATTCCGATCTACATATATAGCACATAAACAGTTCATATTCAGTCACATTCCTTGAAATTACAGTGGCATACCAGAATTTTTGAGGAAACATTCCATGTAAACAGTAGCTCAAACAAAGCAAAATATTTGAAATTTTACGGTTGGAAAGTCGAGTCTACAAGAAATAGCATCTTTGGTGATTATCCAGGAGATACCAGACTCTAACCTGGAGTCCAAAATCTGGAGTCATCTGGGAGAGTTGACAGCACTGTCAACAACAGAATGAGAGATCAGGTGGAAATAATTTTCTCGGGCTTCTTTGAGAGTTTTTGGTTGTGGTGTGATCACTTAGGAGAAAAATGCTTTGACCTTTTATCAAATTATCTCAGCTAATTCTTTAAAAAAATGTATTGTGATGGGTCTGGAGAATTTGTATGTCAATATTCAAGCTTACAGGGTTAAAAGGTTGTCTACCATTGATATGTACCTCTTTGAGGATGTTTGAGCAATGTGGGTCATTTCTAAGTTTCAGTGGAATATTAACTGATGTAGAACAACCCTACTGTCAACAGTGATCTAAGGAGAGGTGGGATAGACAAGTATACATGTAGGTTGTAGGTTGTTACATGGTTGTCACAGCCAGAGGTTTCTGTATTTCCCTGACTTTTCCCAGGCTGATTTGTTTCCCTGGCAAATGTACAATTTCCCTGACCAACTGAATTAACAAATGCACGAATTAGTCCTGATAATGGACTTAACCCTCCCCTTCCCTCACAGCCATCCCCTCCTCCCATATACTTATGCTTTTAGCAAGTCACATGCAGTATACATGTATTGATAGTAGGGCAAAGAGGATAGATTTTCCTGAAAGCCAGTATCAGAAAACCTCACAAATACTAACTTACCCTGTTTTGGATACAGACTCAAACTCACTACCCAACAGGGAGGATACTTAATGGATTACTCCCCCTGTCCACCCACCCCCCACCAACAACTGGGATATTATCCTCCCCTCCATTCTGGACCAAAGCCATGGAAAAAAAGACTGAAGAATTCTTATTTCAAATGAAAAAAGAATACTCTGCAATAAATCCAAAATAACTTAAAAATCCAATAAGTCTTACATTACTTTACACAGTAAAATCTAAGTTACACATGTGTACATAATTATGAAAGCTTGCATCATCGTACAACTACCGATGGACGATCGCAACTTACCCTGCCCGGGCCATACACAAACATATCTCCTGAAGAACTCATTTTGCTTGGCTGCCGACTTTAAACTGTTGGCTACAGGTTTGGAGATCTGTTTAACAGCTAAACTCACTAATTTAAACAACGGAAAAGCGCCGACAACCATGATGAAAGTGAAACATGGACAGAAATAGATCTATACTACATGTACAGATCCATGAATAGTCAATACTACTTTCGATGTAAATCCCAGTCTCCACTCCATTTCTTGGAGGGTATCAAAAACCATTTTTTTAGTCCTTGCTGTAATGATCCAAAAAATTTAATGGGGATACAAGTTATGAGAGGACCAGCTTCTTTTTGCAAAAAAGTGTTTAAATAAGTATTGGTTAAAAATGCTGTGGACCAGGAGCCGATTTTGGGCTTCCGTGTGATCAGTGACGGCCTGTCACGCAACAGTCGATCCTGAAATTTTTTAGCATTATTCCTTTATTTTCCGCTTTCGGTTCTGTCTCCGTCTTAAATGTTACCTGTAAGCAATTAAAGCTCTTGTATATTTCGGATCTAAAAGTTCCAGATAGAAAAACATTCAGGCGAGATCGTTGCGTGATGCGCAATGTCGTATTACATGCCGAAAGACTGGGGCGAATGAGGGCCAATCCGGAAGATAGGATCGCCATTGTACAGAAAATTAACCTCGCTCGTTTTGGTTCTTTACAATGCGATAAGTTGTCATCTCTCTTTATGGACGGGAGCTTAGATCCCGAGGAAGCATGTAGGTTGATTGGAGAGGAGCTGGAGATCGAACGATCATGTGTTCGACCTTGCTTTGACGAAAATGGAAGTCGCGTTTGCTGTTTGGTACGTGAGTCTGAAAATTGAAATGCCTTGAAAATTGACTTAGAATTGTTTCTTGTGATATTATAATGTATCTATCGTGGTAAGAAATTATGCTTAGACCTTGAAGCTTAGTTACACAGAAACTGAATTCGTTTAAGTGAAACAAGTGACAGTCATGCATACAACATTTTTCAGCACTAACCAAATATGCTTATGAATTTAATTTATAATGTGACATAAGCTTACCCAAACCAGAGAGTTGAATGGATTTAAATCTATTCGTGGTTAAGCTGACGTGTTTCTTATATTTATATTTTTTTGCTTCAGAACTTTAAGCCTGTTTCAATAAATTTCTTGCTTAACAATGACACGCACTTTATTATGCAGTACTAACTTTACCTTTGGACTGCGTGATTTCAAGTTCAAGCAAATCCTTAGTCGTACTGGCTTTCACTTTCTTTAGTTTACTTAAGCTTAATAAAGTTTCATTTCTTTCACAATATTGTTTCAGTACTAAGTACAAAACCTTCAACACATATTGTGCTGTATTGTATATAAACTATAGATGGAGAAAAATACTCATCTGGCTAATTTTTATGGATCTTAAAAAAAAAAGCGTTCAAAGGTTGTTAATCTTGACATGCTTTTGACAAAACTGCAAATGATTGGTATGAAAGGCATTTTTAGCTCTAGAGTAAATCACGTCTAAAAGATTGACAATGGTCAATCTTAACAGGTTGCTAAATAATAATAATAATAATAATACGATCTTCATGTGGGTTGCCTCAAGGTGCGCTTATTGGACCTTTGTTGATATTCTCACTATACATATTAAATGACAACCATGAAACTTTCTTTTTTTGCTGAATATACAATCCTAGTCTTTACAGATAATAACTCTGAATGCTGTTGAATCAACAGACTAAATCTAAACGTCCTCCCCAGACGACTATACCTTTTGTTCCTGGGATTAAGATCTTAAAACCAACTACATAAATCAAGCAACACTAGAGATTATGGACTTAATTATCTGGGTACCATTATAATTGACTCATATCTTCAGTGGAAACACCTCACTGAATTTATTTGCCAAAAATTTAAAACATTGACTGGAGTTACTTTTCTAGATTAAGTACATAGTTATAAATCATACATATAAACAAAATGTCCTGCAAGGAAATGGAGGCATAGCAATTTTTAAGTGTAGAGTGGGATATTGTGAAATATTAGAGGTTTTGTTGGGAAAAGGATATCATGTATAAGGAATTGATACATGATATTGAGTAGATAAAGTCTATTATACTACTACATGAAAAATTTCTGCAATTTAATGATTGGCTCAGAGCAGTGGTATTTCCGCTCAATTTGAAATACTTACATGTGAAAATTACAAACCTTTTGCAGGTAGTAGTATAAACAAATAATAGCATGATTTGCATGTGATATTTGGCATAAGTACCACTCATGATATTTCAAAATTGTCTCAAATTTCACTTGCCTAACGGCTCGTGAAATTACATATAACAATTTCGAAATATCACTTGTGGTATTTATGCCAAATATCACTACAAATCATGCTATTACCTATACTAATAGGAAGTAAAACTAAAGCTCACATACAAATTTAGGATTTGGTTACCAGTCTAAAGATAGTTACAGTAAGGCGTAGTGTTAATATGTGGGTTTTACAATGCAGGTGATCGTATACTGTGGGCACAGTTTTTTTATTGGCACAAATAATCAAATGCCAAAAAATTATTGTTCCCTAGAATAAATTTCTTTAGTCCTGTTAATCTAAGCATCATTTGAGTTATGAGTGAACATCCTCACTCACACTTGGTTCTTCAATTTCTCAGGTCCATGAGAACTGGGTTCAAAGATATATAGCAGGGGACCCATCTCATGATGGGCCCCCTCAGGTCTCCCTGTGGAGCCCCTATGAACATCAGCTCATCTTACAGCCCTCACACCCTGAGCCAGATGCACCATGGACTAGAATAGGCATTGTTATTATCAAGAAGCCAATCAGAAAATCACCTTTGAAGAAGAGGTTGGTGTGAAGCAATTATTAGAGAGCTTAAGCAACAACGCCAGCGATGGCTATGAAAATGTCACTTAAAAAGTGAATTTGCGCTACTTGAAACTTTATTGCACTTATTCCAACTCGTTCAATTCATCAAATGTTGGCAAATTTTTCTGGAGTTGAATTCTAAAAGACTGTATCAAAGTTCAGGAAAAGACAAAGAAAGTCATTGTCTTGTGTTCACACCCTCGACAAAACGTGAAATTAGGCATTTTCACTTTGTAGTCATGCAGTGACAGCAAAGAAATCTACAAAAAAGTGTGGTGCACATGCCAATTTAAACCTAATGCTTTTTTGCCGTCCTCGTTGCCGTTGCCATCGTCGTTGCTCTTAAGCTCCCTATTATTGGGTAGGGTTGTCTCTTGAAAGTAAAATTTTTAACTCAATGTTGAAATTATGAAACCTGACTTGGCATCCAAGGAGATATATATAATTAAAGCTTCTAAATTATCCTTTTTTGTTGGTCAAACCTTCCATACTTAGGGCTGGATAAAAGAATATGCTCCGGAGAGGTGTCTGCTAAAGGCAGGTTAGAAATGCAGTGTTTGCATGTTTCTCGGATCAAAGGGACTGTTGACACTTTCCCTGCTGGTCTCTTGTGCCAGGTATCTCAGAAAGTACTGTAAATTCTCTACCAAGCCTCTACTAGGTCTTTCAAACAAGAGGAGCACACCCGATCCAGCAAGGAGACGGACCAAAACGAGTCTCTGGGTGGGGGGGCTGCTAGGTTGTCTAAGACTGCATCACAACTGCTTTGAAAAACATGGCTATTTTTTATCCCTTGGCATTGCTCAATCTTTTAAAATTCAAAAGTGATTTTTTTTTTCAAAGAGACTACAGTCAACTCCCTTTATAGTGGACACTGTTGGGACCTTGAGTTAGTGTCTTCTTTATCAAGAGTCCTTAATAGCGGGGCTTTATTTCAGTCAAACGTCTGTAATTTGTCTTTTCCGGGGATTTAGCTACTGTCTGTTTTATCAGGGTGTACACAAGGCGAGTTGACTGTACTTTCTTTTACAATTTCGGAGAAAGACGTCGTCAATTTCACTATTTAAAAACAAAATAGAAAGTTCAAAATCTGTATTATTTGCTAGGTTTGCTGCATGATCTTTGCATCATCATGATCTTTCAATAGTGTGCCAAGCTCAAGTCTCCTTCGGTGCTTCTTAGAAATAGATCAATGACTTCTTTCAGATCAATGCATTTTAGATAGTGCATGTGTAAGAGCCAGTAATGAGAGCCTCTCTTGTGCCGTGTGTATCCTACTTTTTGGTTAGTAAAACAGAGGATATTTTAAACTATCCTCAAAGACAAAAGGCTACACAAAAAAGGAAAAAATGCACACCTTCTGGGTCCTTCAAGCACAAGAAGATCCGACATCCACCCCTTGTAATTGGCTGTTAAGCAGCCAATTGGAAGATGAGAATTTCTGATCCTTCATATGGCCTGATAAATACATAAGGTTATAAAGCCACTTTTGAAAATAAGAAAGGAACATATTAACACCTTCGGCTAGCAATCAGAGGTCAATTTCTGATAGAGAAAAGATAAGAAACGCTATGCAGCCAATGTACAGTAAAAGACCACATGACCCCCTGGTGAAAGAAAAGGGGAAAGAAAACATTTGCATATCCACATTACAAATCCTCCAAAACAGACTTTTCCACAGTTCAACATATGATTCATTTCATATGTTTAAATTCATGACATTTCAGCTTTGTTGGTCATTTTGCAAGAGATGTTGGTGATGTAAACAATTTTATGGACTTGTCCTATGCTGAGCTGATGCAAAGTGTTGGCGTCCAGAATTTTCTTCACAGCTGGGACGATGCATTGGACACTTTTCCCCTTGCAGCACACTGCGGTCTGCCTGACCCACCAGCAAAAGAATCAGATAAGGTATGGTAAGAAAAAGAGGATAATAAAAACGTTGATGAGATGTGCAAATACATTGTTAATGTGAAGAACATTTCCCGGAATATTTTATGTTAATTAGAACTCCTATTTGCGTTCAATAACAAACTAAATTGTACATTCACAAGACTATCTGTTACCACTGCTTCTCTGAACTCTCTTGAGGGAGGAGGGGGAGGGGGAGGGTGGAGGGGTTCAGTTGAGTTGTTTTTGTAGCTGTGGAAAAATTTGTTGAGACCATCAACTCTAATAGGCCATTTCTGAGTTTCAAAATCTGTTTTTTTTTTCTGAAACGAGGCTAAGTGCAAACCTTTCTTAGGAAAATGAGTTTTATTTGCATGAGAATAAAAAAATCATTTTTATATTAATGGCTTTGCACTTAGCTTCGCTTTGAAACAGAGACTCGGGGAAACTCTGAAATGGCCGATTTTGAATGTTGGACGAGTGTGGAGAAATATTGTCCCCAGTTAAGCCTTATTTGAGCAAAAAATAGTTTTAAAAGGTGTGGTACATTTAGCCAGTACAGCGTGCAAAGAAAGTGGTGTCCGATAGCCCGAGGCTAGTGGATTTTGCTATCGGGCTAATGAATTCTGTTTTTAACTGGCCGGACGGGCAAGTGATGTTTTTTGAGAAAGTCGAATAACAGAAGAACTGTGATATCAATTCTGCAAGTCAAAAAGTTTTTGGGGCTAGTTGAAATGTAGTCTGGGCTAGTAAATGCTAGCTTCAGCTTGCCCGAATGGCAAGCTGTAAAAATGATTTTCTTTGCACCCTACAGTATCACGGAATAACGTTAACTTAACCTGGAAGCAAGTTAGAAAACTGGGCTGGGTTGTTCAAAGCTGGGTTAAAGATGACCCATGGTTAGTGCGAAATTTGAATTCAGGTATAAATGCTAAAAACGTAAATTCAGTTTAATTCTTTTTGTCAGCAAGTTAATGATTGGATGCTCTTAAAAATAACAGAGAAAATTATCTGAGAAAAAGCTTTTGAACAAAAGAAAAAGAAGCCCGGGTTAAATTTAACCCTGGATTAAGCGCTAATCGGCCTTCAAACAACTGGGCCCTGTTCGCCTCCAAGGAAACTCTAAGATTTCGGCGAGGAACGAGCTCTTAATGCCAAATAAGAATTTTGCAATCTCTCTACATTTTATATGCATACATTGTGTTTGACTTTATTGCAGAATATGATGGAAGAAATACTATTGAGTGCATATGGTCTGTCACCAATGAAACTGGACAATGCAAGGCAAAGTAATTTCGAATCGTCAGCTGAACGTGATGCATTTGACGATTTCAAAGAGGAGTCAGAAGGATCATTTATGTCTCTGATCATGAAGCAGAATGTCGTTCCTTTCGTTTGTGCGTTAGAAGGAAAATCCGCGTACTTTCTTGTTGAGCCCTATTTTCAACACAGTCTTCATAACATGGTAACATTTAGCCCGTCCGTGCTCTCAGCTTCCCATATGCGACCGCTGTTTTTGATATATCAGCTTCTTCACGCACTCCACTGGTATCACAGCCGTAGATTATCTCACGGAGCATTGACTCTCGACAGTGTTAAGATTAGTAAAGGATTGTGGATTTACCTCGAGTCGCCAGACTTCCTACGGACTCTTCATCACAATTCAGACATCGCATCATGCGAGCTTGAAAGTATGCGGGATAATAAAGCAGGTTTACTATCACAATTAGAGACAAATGAATCTGTGTGTAAGTGGACTAAGGAGGATTTGCCTAAGCTTGTCGAGTTATGGGTACACGGCAAGATTAACAACTTTGACTACTTGATGGCTTTGAATACGTTAGTGGGTCGACGTCTTGGTGATCCCAATTATCATCCAGTTTTTCCTTGGGTGACGGACTTTTCCTGCCACGATGGAGGATACAGAGACTTGAAAAAGTCCAAATTTCGCTTGAACAAGGGGGACAGACAGCTCGATGTGACATACAAAGCCGCTTTGCTGGACAGCCAAGATGGAGCCCCACCTCACCATGTCTCAGACGTTCTATCAGATATCACGTATCACGTTTACTTAGCACGAAGAACGCCCAAATCAGTTCTTTGTGATCACGTGAGAACTACCTGGGTCGCCAATGAGTACCCGTCTAACATGGAGAGACTGTATCACTGGACACCAGACGAATGCATCCCTCAGTTCTTTTCAGACACTAGTATTTTTGAATCAATTCATTCGGATCTTCCTGACTTGGGGCTGCCATCTTGGACGCCTTCTGCAGAGGAGTTTATCGACTGGCACAGAACAGTGCTAGAAAGCGAGGAGGTGTCGCGTAATTTGCACCACTGGATTGACCTTACGTTTGGGTACAAGCTGGCCGGTAAAGCAGCAGTGAAGGCTAAGAATGTCTACCTTCATCTCATCGACAAACACCAATCGCTCAGTAATCATGGAGTTGTGCAGCTCTTTACAGAGCCTCACCCAGGCAGGGTAAAAGCCCTGTCTTATACAAACAATTTGTTCCACGGCGGAGCTGGTTTTGATCTCACAGACGAGAGAACGTTCCGCACAGTTCTGCGTTTGGACAGTGAACGCACGGTAGAGAGTTTTTGTTTAGATGATTCTGTTCATGAAAGCGGCGATTTTCTCATTGGTAACCATCTGGCGTTAGCTGAAGGTGGAGTAGAAAGCAACAGCAAACTCGTAGCGGGGAAAGAAACAGTCAGCGAGGATGAGGGATTGAAGGGGATGCAGTACGAAATCATCTTTCTTCCCTCTGATTACAACCCTCTGGACTCCTTGCAGAAGTTTGAAGCTCTGGAGAAGTTCAAGAACCAGTTTGGCGTCAGAAGTGTTGAAAGTCTTGGCAACCGTGAAAGAAAGGTTAGTTTCAACATGAAAATAACACATTGTTTGACAATTCAATAAACTCCTTATTGTACTCCCTTGACTGCTAGATGCATTTCAATGCAATTTAAAAGAATTAACAACCAAGAGCGTCTTCAGTGCAACAGGTCCGCGGTCTTTCGGCATGCGCATGCCCAGTTGTTTGCTACATCCTTCACGTGATTTTCCTTCTTGCTGCGTTGTCTATGCCACGAGGTTTCTTTCAGCCATTTTCTCTCCCCCCCTCAGTCCTCTGATCCAGTCTTCCCACTGTTATTTTTAGACCAAACTGGTTCCCGAACGGCTTGTGTGGGGGTTTTTGGATTGACCGGTTTGTCCCAGCCCCGTTATTCAACCTAGGGGCTGGGAAGGTCCCTGGATCGGGCACTGGTTGTTAACCCTGTTCAAGTCCAAGAAAATGCCCCAAATCTTTCATATGTCCACGCATGCGCTTTGTACGCAACAGTCTCTTGTCTTAGTAACATGTTAAACTTGTCACTGGTGAAACCCAGTTTGGGGTGAAACCTAAGTATGTTGTTAGCCCAGCTAAGACAAAGAATAGAGTGAAGCAGGGCGGGTAGGTCATGTTACAGGTCAGTGGCTTCATGCTACGGTAAGGCATCAACTAAATCGGAACGTTAATTTTCTGGGCCTATTTTCTGCCTGGTAGGTTGATGAGGAGACCCATTTTGGCAAACTGGTGCGAGAAGATGTAATAAGCCTTGGATGTGCGATAGTGGAGATGCTGATACCAGCTAAAGTACAGTTGTCCACCTGTGGTCTAACAGGGAAACAGAGAGAAAGAGCTATTATAAAGCTGTGGGAAACAAATCAAAAATTACTTCCCAGGTTTGTTAAGAGTGGTAAATTTGCATTATAAATGTTATAGGTCAAAATTAATTTTTTTTTTGTAACGTAGGTTGATTCTCAATTTTCTTTATGTCCTAGCTTTACACGTACATATTTGTGAATTGGGGCTACGAGACAAAAGGGAATTGCCAATCAACCCACGATTTTGGCGTTCAGTATAGAAATACTAGATGAACTGTGCCCTCTTCCTTTCCTTGGGATTTTATATGATTCTGTACAAGATGGTTCAAACCTTGTAGTCTGAAGGCTGTCATTAGGGGGTTTAAGCAGCGACGTTTTTGAGCGACGCATGTCAACCGGAAGTTAGCCTTTTTCTCTCTTTATATGCTTTGACGCTACCATTCTGTACTACTAAGCGTATTTACTCTTATGGAGACGATCTGCCCAAAAATTTGTTCAAAATCACAGCCCAAGATTGCAAAAAGTCCACTTCCGGTTGACCTGTGCAGCTCAAAAACATCGTTGCTTAAACTCCCTATTATAGGCTTTGGGGTGTGATAGTTAATGGAAAGAACCCCAAAGAAAATTTGCTCCAAGCCCTGGATTTCAGATGGACTAAATTACAAGGCTAGTAGTCCCATCCCATTAAAACTATGTAAACCTAAGATCCAACTTAAAATGGTGTGTAGGTGATGACAGATGTTTCTGGCTTTAACATCTACTTTGTTTTCATCAGGTATGCTCGAGCTGGCGTGCAGGCATTTTTCAAAGGAGCGTCATCATCTGTTACCAGTGGCGCGGCTTCCCATGACGCATGGCTGCCTCCTCTCACTGCTGATTTGCTGCTTCAACCTCATTTGGGTTTATTTCCCTTCCCGTCGTACTTCAGTGCATTGCACGAATTTCTGGCAACATTTTATCATTCAGGTACTATACAGTCAAAGCTTCATTAAGCGAACATGCAATCACCCTTTATTGGTTACCTGCCAATGTCCCACAGAGATAATTACAACGAAAATATGTCGTTCTTTGATGGTCGTTTCTCAATTCCGTGGCTTAACAGTTTTTTGGACATATTCCTTTAGGCTATACTCTCAGAATTTTGGAACACGATATGTGTCTTGGAACAAGTTTAAATTCCGTGTCGTTAAACAAAAATGTTAATAGATTCTTCTCCCAATTACAATATGTGTGGATTCACTCCGACTAAGAGCTTGGGCTTGAAAAAGAGTGAATTGGCTTCAACTTAGTTAATAAAACCAAATTTTTGCAAAGTACGTGTATACATTCCTGTGAACCAGTAACATCGCGATACAGATGCATGTCTCTATTGAAAACAGCGTTTTGCAATGTTATATAGTTATCACGGGACTTCCTTCAAAACTCAATTATGTCGATTTAAAACCATGTGCATTATGTCAAAATAGAAAGAAAAATCTACAGGCATCCTGCGCGTTAATATTTTATATGGTACTCTTTATCTTTTTTTTTTTTTACCTGAAATGTATGGACAACTTGGAACGTTTACCTTATTATTTTGATACTTCACTTTGTTTCATCTATATTATACAGTTTGTTATTTATCCTAGGGCGAAAGGAAGACTCAGAAAGTCAGAAAAGCCAGCCACCAGAAATCTTGGTGTTGAGAAACAAATTGAACTACAGTGTGGAGCAAGTAGACATCGCCGCAACATTCCTTCCAGACCTACTTCCCAAAGTGGATGATGAAGGAATCAAACTACTGATGTATCATTTGGAGCCGTTGTTTAAATGCTTGGAGACCCGACTCCATGCTTGCACGCAGTTATTTGATATGCTGGCTCAGGCTTTGGGTCCGAAACATACACTCAAGACCTTCTTGAAATGTCTGGTGAATTTGTTCGATTCACACGCTTTGGAGAATTACGAAGTTATCATACGTCAGACTTTTCTCTCCCAGCTTATAGTGCGTTTCGGACTGGATGGGTTTTTGAAGCATTTTATAAGTTTTGTCGTCGATGCAGTCGCTTTTAAATCCAAGGTGAGCTCGGTAACTGACAAAGGGGACAGAATTTCTGTCCATAGCACCGAGGGTACCATGCAGGGAATCGCTGCTGCAGAATTGGAATTCACCGCCAAAGATGTGCCACTGGATATCGACGATGATTTGGATCTACCAGGGAACTTCCTTCGAAAAGGCTCAGATGTCAAACTTGCAAGTTTCTCCATGGGCATCGAAGAACTTGACACTGAAATTGTGGCTGATCATGGAAGAGATGACCGCTTGAAGGATGACGAGATCTCGGAACAAGTAACCTTGATGCCAAGGGAGATTTCCGAGGAAGACGTTGATGGACCATTGTTTCAGGGAAATATCTCAGACGATGATGATCCTGTCGTAGATGAAGAGGACGGGGGACGATCTTCTAAGTTGGTCAGCTTTCACAAAATTTACGAGGGCATCGAAATTGGTGGTGAAGATTCCATTGTTACTCTTGAAACTGAGGATTCTGCAAGAGGTGGAAATGATGCCGAGGGGATAGTGCTTCAGCCTCAAAAGGGAGCTGTCTCTGAAAGAAGACAGGAGACTGGAGAAGCAGCTACTGTGTTTGAACACCGAGAAAGAAATGTTGGTGTGACTGGTTTGGAAACTTGTCAAGGTGAAATTAAAGGACCTGAGGCGGATCAGAAAAACGTAGCGGTGCAGAAATCCAACGCACCTTCCAGAAATACCGGTCTTATCTCTGATGAAGAACCTGTAACAACCGAAGCCGAAGGTTTCGACCATTTAGAAAGAGAAAGGGATTTCACAATAAGCGCAGACTTGGCTGCAAAAACAGAATCAAGCTGGAAGAAAACTTTTGATAAAAATGACAATAATCCATTGGAGGATACTGAAGAGGAAAATGGAGAGCTTGGAGAGCACGAAGAAATTGATGATAGCCTGGAAGAAGCTAATCGTTTGTCTGAAGACGACGTGGAAGAAGGGGAGCCGCTTAGCGAAGATGAAGCACCAGAGAACGGATTATTGCAGGCAGACGATGAGGAAGCTATTAAAGATGAGCAATTACGCAAAGACAATGGCAAACCGGTGGTGCCATTCTACAACGGTACCAAGTCAAAATCTGTGGTGCGGGAAAAGAAAACCCTAAAGCAGCAGGATGAGCTAACACCAGGTACAATATCTGGTATAGCGGCAGAGAGCATTGTCTGGGTGGCCCCTCGCCTGGGCCCCGTTCTCACCTCTAAGTACATCGCAAGTCAACTACTCACCATGTTACCGCATTGCTACTTGGGAAAGGTCGTTTTGGAGGATGATGATGACGAAGAGAAAATGGTGAATGACAGGGATGCCAAGTGGCTGCTGTTTTGTTTGGCAAACTTCTGCACTTTGTACGGCGAGGCATTTATGCTGAATCAATACCTGCCTTACATAAAAAAGACGGTGAGTTTGCGCACAAATCAGGTTGTGTGGCGCATGGCTTCCAGCCGTCCAAACTTTCGCCACTAGGGTTCTTTTTAGTTTTTTTTTTGTCACAATAATAATTATTGTTATGTGGCTTGGATTTTTTCCCAACCGCGTGCGCTCTCATTGGTTACTTTGAGGTCACGTGACGTCTAACAGTGGAACTGTTTCCCGCCAAAATATCTGAGCAGGCAACATTATAAAAAATCTATGACGTCAGGGGGTAACAGTGCACTGTTACCCACGAACATTGACCGACGACCGCCGTTACAGAAGGTTTAATGAATTTCCGGCTATATGCCAAAACACTTAAAGACCGGTTCCTCGGGAAACAGTTAATTTTGTTTCCGTCGGGTGTTTATTATTGGCTTTTTTAAAATCCCAGGTGGGTGTAAGAATAAGTTCGGAGTCCAACTGGAAGAGTGTAGGTTAAGATAAATTACTAAACAGTGAGATGAAAAGTAAGAATGCTTGTGATTTGATGCGCCAAAATAGGGCTATGCCTTTTTATGTAGCTGTTGTGACCAAGCTAGCGACCGAAGAGAATATGGGACGTCTAGTAAAGTAATCGCTTTAAAAGAGACTTCAAAACGTATAACGGAGTTTTTCTCGTTAAAAAAGGATGCGAGGGTGGGGGGGAGGGGAAAGTCCCCGCATAGACAAGTTTTGGCTCGCGGAGGTTGCAGCATAATAGCTTCATCAGATTGCAGTGCTTTTATTACTATCGTTAAACAGCTATTGAATGCCTGTCTTTCCAATAGATCCGGGGCGTGCAAAGCAAGGTAACGCAAAGAGGTGAAGCCGCTTTGGCTGGTGTCCTGTCACTTCTAAAGTACTGCATTCCCTACCTATCACGTGATACGCTAAGTAGATACTCTGAACCTGACCTCATGACGGGAGTGTTTCAACCTGTCATACGCATCTTGTCTTCATACAACCTAACCTTCCCAGGTGGCGTTGCGGCCCGCCAAGCCATTTGTCGTAGTTATATTGACGTTCTTACGGTAGTGTGTTTAAAACTGGAAAGAGAACTTGCCCGGGAGAATATGACGGCTCCGCTGCAGCAATTTTTCTCGTGCTTCGAGCTGGAACGCATGAGACAGCTCAAGGAGAATGAAAAAGAAGAAAACGCGTCGCCCAACGAGTATGTTGAAGTGGACATTGAAGATGCTCTGGAGAGGAGGGACGAAGACAAATCAGGTTTGTGTATTTAGAGTGGTTTAAGGCATATATTCCTCCAATCGCCAACACTGCAATCCTGTCAGGTTGCAGGAGGTTAATTGCTCATAAACGTACAATGGGCGAAAAAAATGTTGAGACAGTGTACTGAAATTAAATAGGGTAACTTCAGAGAACAAAAGAATCCACACCCCTCCTCTGTCCCCTCCATTCAAAGTTGGGGTGTTTGTTGTTTTCTGTAGGTAGCTCGAACAGTGGCACAACATTGCATGGAGGAGATGGGGAAGGAAAAGCTATATTTCCTCCTTTTGAAGTCAGTAAAACGTAAAAAAGCCCAGTTTCAGGGCGAAGTGTCTAAACTCATTTTGTCGCCCATTGTAGCTTATTGACCTTAGCTCCCACGAGTTTCTTATAGCTCAGTGGTAGAGCATCTGGATTCTGGACTTGTAAGCACGAGGTCGTAGAGTTGGTCTTTCCCAAGTACTTCACCTTTTCCCGTGAGCTGAAAGCAAACTGAATTCCACCTTTAAAAAACAGACTTGTCCAATACCAAGTTAAACCAGGGAGCCTGGTTAAACACAGATAGGATATGCCTTGGACTCCTGGCTAGTTTGCCATTTCAGATCCGCTAACGTGAATGGGTGGAACGGACGATTTTGTAGGAACAAAATTTCCTGGATGCATAGATAACCAATTTTTTTTTACTCACGGTGCTCCGCTGCGTGTGCGCAAGAGCTCCCTGCAAATTCACCATCACATTTCTGTCATTTAGAATCACGTTTACGGCAAACGTCAGATTCAAGTTGTCGATTTCTCGAATTTGGAAATGAGAAGGTAAAAACAGTTCAAAACTGATGAACGTGGCATGAAACTACCTATGTTTGGGTAGATACAATCAACACTTAACGGCAGGTAAAAGGGAAACTTGGTCACGTCGTACTAATTGATGTTTACCGTAAAACTGATTCTTAATCTCTTAATCGAAGTCAGCAAAGATTTGCCCATTGAAACTGCGACATCGCGCTCTATAGACACACCCTTCCCTTCTAAGGCCCAGTTCAGACGCCGTACTTTTCATGAGCCGAACCTAATACATTGAATTAAGTATATGAAAAGTTCGGCGTCTGAATCAATTAGGAACGCCTGTTTCAATTTGGAACGGCTCACCCGTTCTTTTCGCCTAGCCCGGCCGGGAATTTCGCCTTTGGATCGACTTTGGAACGCCTTTGATTCAGACGCCGAACTTTTCATGTACCGAACCTAATGCATAAATTCTTATAACGTATTTTGTAAGCAGTTTGACCAAAATGCGCATTTTTCGCCTTCTGAATTTAGTTCGGCTGGAATTAAGATCGGCGTCTGAATCAATTTAGCCGGTCTAAATAATTTGGGTCGGCCTTAATTCGAATTAGGTTCGGCTCATGAAAAGTTCGCCGTCTGAACCGGGCCTAAGATGGTTCTCCTCTTTCGTATTTCAGGGATCGACGAGAAAGACAATTTGCCAGAGAAAGCTGAAGACCTGTATAACACTCCGGCTTATAACGAGTTGTATGAGACCTTCAACGCGGCAATAGCCCACCACGCGTTTGTGCCCTTGTGTGGCATCATGGGAAGCAAGTATATGGAAACGGCGCTTCATAATCACGACCTCATTTGGAATCTGTGCTGCAGTCATGATGTGCAGCTGTCTCACCCCACTTGCGAAGATGTGAGGGCGTCCGAGGAGGAGGAAAATGGCGAGGAGACTGTTGACAACATGGGTGGGGAGGGAACATTGGAAGTTGATTCTGGGGTTAGTGGCAATCGTGGCGTGGATGGCGAAGCTGATGAACGAGTTCGTGGAAAGAAGAAATTCGGGAAAAGGGCCAAGCCTCCTATGTGGCGCATCGGAAGGAAATTGTCGGCGAAAACGAAAGATGTACCCGCAGCAAATATGTGAGTGGGAAGTAAAATTACAACACCGAATTTGCGTTAGTAATACCTGTCCAAAGATTTTTAAAATTTTCAATCCAGTAAGGTTCCTTGATCACTCACTCTTTCTTACCGCCAAAAACATAAAGACAGAATTGAGCAAGGGGTTAACATTTTTTATTTGAGGCGCACGTGTCTGGTTTGAAAACTTATCAATCTTGTACCCATTGTCCAAACCAAGTGGGTTTTCATGAAGTGGAAATATCAGCAAGGATGCCAAAAATTTAGGTACTTTTAATAAGCGTTTTTTTTTATTGTCCACTATATAATGACGAGTTTTTTTCGTGGAAAACTTCTCGTGCCCGATTAATATTATGTCTGGAAAATGGCACCGTAAATTCCGCGTTTCAGATTTACTGAAACGCCTACAACTGTTTTAGTAAGCTTTTAAATAGACCATTTCCGAGTTCCAAAAACTCTCAGTTTCAAAACGAGGCTGAGTGCAAAACTCTTCTTGTGAAAATGAGTTTTATTTCCATGAGAATAATAACGTCATTTTCATGTCAATGACTTTGAACTTAGCCTCGCTTTGAAACAGCAGCTTGGGGCTACTCGGAAATTGCCTATTGACAGTGTGCTGCTACTGTATTAAGCTTTAAAGTGCTTTGAAGTTTGACAGACCGCGGTCAAAACTTCTCGATACGTCCTTTGATAAGGGAAGGTAATAAATAATTTGAGTAAGTTAGAGAATTGTCAAAGAAATGTGACTCGAACCAAAAAACTAAGAAGCACCCGTCGCAGTGAAATTTGGGAAGGGTTCAAGCAACGACCTTGCCCTGCCATTGGCGAGATTGTGTCCTCGCTGGACTCACAATCCGGCGGTCCCTGGTTCGAGTCCCGCTCTGGTCATCTCCGTTGTCCCGAGATCAAATCATCGGCCTCTCTTTTAAGTAGCCAACTGGTTGCAACCTTGACCAGATGGGGTTTTTAATCGGCCTGTTATGTTATATTTGAATTATTTGTTTCTAATATTTGAGTGGAGTGCCCGTAAACTAGCTGGATAAGCTAAGCGCACTTTCCAGCCTTAAGAAAATCTTTAACCTATTATATTCGGTGTTCTTTTCTTGTAATTTCACGAAATCGCTGATAGATATGCTCTCTATTTCTAATTGTAGCATTACCTTTCCTTTATCCATTAACGTATTCATCATCAGTGGGTCTTTTGTCTTGTTTTGTATCATTTGACAGATCACCCTCATCTTCCGATCAGTATCTTCGTGGTAGTTGGCTGACTCACTGGGAAAATCAACTCAGTATGTAACTTTGTATCTAGCTGTTTCGAGATAGATTTTCATGGAGACGAGACCAGGCTAAGCAACAGTGCCGAAATGTGATCTGAGATATTACGAATAATTCTGAATAAAGATGCCTCAACCATACAGTCAAGAGATTAAGTTTCGTTCATAATAATTTTCTCTTTTTTTTTTCTTTCCTGAAGCGCTCAGTAAACTTTGAAGTGACCACTCTGTTTTCGCGTTGAGTTGCGGGGAAAAGGTTGTATAAGGGCATCATCACAGTCATGTTCACGAAATCATCGTCACGTCGTCATCATCATCATTAGCATGATCAGTCTTTGTCGCGCCACGTGTCGCACAGTGCGGTTATCGAGGAAAGAAACATGCAGACCATTCTGTGTAATGTATGTATTAACTCGTGCTCGTTGTTAATCTGTTAGGTGACTTATTTCTTTCAGATGTAAAGGGCAAAATTGGACATAAGTTTAATCTGCAACAAGTCAAACTCCAGACCTTTACAGGTAAGACACTAACAGGGAATAGCACATGTGAAATGAGGAGTAGCACGTGCAAAATAAGGAATAGCACGTGCGAAATAAGGAATAGCTCGTGTAAAATAAGGAACAGCACGTGCAAAAGTAGATCGCGTGCTTAAAATTTAACATATGGAGCTTAACTAATCTGACGGCGGCTCCTTTCCTACTGATGAAGTTTCGTTTTTGTCAGGCCACAGTGGACCAGTCCGTTCAGTGTATGTACAAGATAGTGAGCACTGCTTCCTGTCGGCGAGTAAAGACAAAACTGTCAAGCTGTGGTCGCTTAGTAACCATGGTGATGGCACGGCTCAGTCAGCTAGCTCGTGGACATATTACAGACACACGCGACCGGTATTTCACGTGGGAATGGTGGAGTCTGTGCGGCAGGCTGTGTCATGCGATGGCAGTCTTCATGTAAGCTGTTAGAGAGCTTTAGATTCTAAGACGAGTACGACAGCGGGTACGAGATTTTCTCAATACTAAGTAGTGTACGCGCGTAAGTCAGCGTCATTTTGGCGGGAAAACGTGGTAGCCGTCGTCACTCTACAAGGAGTTTTAGCGAGGATGTCGAAGTGGCGGAAACAAGTTATCAAATGTTAGAAGCTTTATTATTCTGCGATCGGGAGAGGGTGTAACTTCCTTCACTAAAGGTAACAGTGCTAACTTTCTTGATGAAAAGTGGTAAAATGAAGCTTTCCAGGGAGTCTCTGTTTGCCAGAAAAATTAGAATATTGGTTTTCGAGGTCGCAGTCTCAAAATGGTCTAATTTTCAACCTGAAATTCGCTAACGTCAACTTTAAGGTCAAATCTCGTACTCGTAGTCGTTCTTGAATCTAAAGGTCTCTATTTTTGGTTGTATTGAAAGCACTTCTAATACAATCACAGTACCTCACGACATTTGTTGACGCGTGGTATTGATTGTTTCCTTTTTTCCAGTTGTGGGACCCAGTCTCCACGCGCTCTCTGGGAACCTTTGACCAGCCGCGGAACAATCCGATCGTTGCCATGACGGCACTTCCAGCACCCAGCCAATGCGTAGTGGCTGCCATGGCAGAAGGAACCGCCAGGTGAAAACTCGAAATGGAGTGCAAAACAGCTATATGTATTTCGTATTTGTCACAATCGCTTGACTGTTGAGTCGTGTCTATCAAGTCTCCCACACAACTGCTTTTTGTGTAATCACACAACCCTCGGGGAGTGTTGCGTGACAGCACAAAAGACGGCTGCGTAGGGGACAAGTGTGTTACCGTTAGCAAGTTATAATCTACGATGGCTCACCATTCTCCACTTTAGGAACGACAAGGGGACTGGAGCCGAAATGCGTGCCGCAATGGTTGCCGGGATCGTTACTGGGGACACGCCAGTTAACTATTGGCCATTTTTTACCTTGTCCCCATGAACGATCAAGTATTCATATCTGCCACTCTAGCACTTTGAAACTTTTATTGCCAAAACACTCAAGACCTTGTTCTTAACTAAAACCTCTAAATAATGAAATTAAGTAGTTTGTTACAATTTTCATAGTTACTGTTTATTGTAGGTTTAACTTAAGCTATTTTTTCTTAGGTTTTATATTCAGTACGATTTGGTTGCTGGGGACCCTGTCACGAGTGTTGTGACTATTAATATTAGGTTTTAGTTATTGATGTGCATTTGCAAAAATGAGCAGTGCAAATGTTAATTTAAATAATAATAATAATAATAATAATTATTATTATTATTATTAATTTTTTTTTAAGCAGCAAATAACTTCTGCCATCGTTTTTTTGTAGATTTCTTGATGTTCGACAGCAAAGTTTTGTCACGGAGTGGAAAGTTACCACCAGTAGTATTGCGGGTGAGGCATTTTTCATTGCACGTCTTGCATAGTTTTCTCGCAAACTGACCCATAAGTGTCTTCCGTTGGGCGGATGAGTAGTCGGAAGAGGTAAAACAATACGTAAAGGTAAAGCAAAGAGATAATGACCTTCAATGAGTTCTCGAAAGCGAGCGGAGAGGACTGAACCCAACTTTTAGTTCTCATTTCTTCTCCTCTGCCAAGCTACCTTTCGCAAAGACCTCTGGGATCGTTAATGGGAATGCGCTGATCAGCTATTGGTCAATTTTTCCCCAATTTCTAAGCACCGTCCCAGCAGTCTTTGCGAAAGGTAATGCGGCCCAGTTTCCTCGTTCCTAAAGTGGCGAATTTGCGGTGCTGCGGTTGTTAAAATATGTACGCGCCGTTGTCACTCAACAACTTCAAACTGAACCTGTTGACGCCCATTTTTAATTCCCGAATTTGCGGTGCGTTTATTTTTGACAACAGGACAACGCTTTCAGAGCCACCTCAAATATTGGACAATTAAAGCTGGCTCTGAACTAGCCTGCGTAGGAAGCGTTTTCGCTCCAGTTAATAGAGACCTTTAGATTCGAGGACGAGAGCAACTACGCGTACGAGATTTGATTTTAGTTTTTTTTCGCGTAGACATCCCAGAATGCTTCGTTGCACTTTTTTTTTTCAGCAGAAAAGTTAGTATTGTTATCTTTATTGCAGGAGGTTAAGCCCTCTCCCTATCGCAAAATGATAAAACTTCTAACATTTGATAACTTGTTTCCGCCGCTACGACATTTATTAATTTATTTAATTTTTATTAACTCTCGCTCATACTTCTCGTAAAATGACAACAGCTATCACCTTTTCACGCCAAAATGACGCTCGTTCACGCGCGAGCGCTACTTAGTATTGAGAAATCTCGTACTCTTTATCGTACTCGTCGTAGGATCTAAATGTTAAAAAAAAAGAATGGGGAGGGGTAGGGGAGAGAAGGAATTGTGTGGTTTGCAGGCAAGCGTTTCCTTCTTCTCCCTCCCCTCCCCTCCCCTCCCCTCCCCTTGCCTCTCTCTCTTTTTTTGTTGCTCTCGTTCCAAGTTTTCGTGCAATAACTCGATCGGAAACGCTTGCTACGCACGCTAGGTACGAACAACTGGCCTTCACTGTTCTACCTACAGCAGTGGACTTTGGCCCAGTAAAAGATTTGTTCCCTTTGGGCCTCTCAGGTACTGTCCGTGATATATGCTGCAGCCCTGACGGACGTTGGATCGCTCTTGGTTTCTCGTCCGGTCTCACGTCTGTGTTGGATACAAGAGGGGGACTTCTCCGCAGCCACCGGCGGGCGCATACGTCAGAAATATATCAGGTATAGCTGAAGTAGACGTGCACTGAAAAGTAGATGTTATTTATAAGCACTGGAAACTAGGGGTACTTACTTTTTACGAGGGAAAACCGGAAAATCCGGTTGGAAAGTCAAATGTTTCGCGCCATTTTGTTGGGGAAACGTCAGAAAACACGGGCTTTGGTTTTAGGCGATGCAATTTTTCTACTCTTTTCAGCTAATTTGGATACACTTTATAGCGGATCATTCTCCCATCACATGAAATTTTATAATTTTATGTTTATATAGTAAGGATCGTTAGTGATTGGTAAATTACGATCCTCGCTTTGTTGGTGGGTTTCGATCCAAAGCATTGTTAGCAACCACGGTCTTACAAATAATCGTACTCAGTAAATCGACACAATCGCCTGATAAAGACCTGTAGTACGCGGCCGAAACGTCGCGATTAATGTCTTATTGACAATCGTGAAACAAACGATAAACAAAACCCTTTAACACATTAACCACGATAAACAGTATCTTTCCTGACATTTTGACGTTTCCACGTCACTGCTCATTTAGCTACCACTATCTTTCAGGTCAAAGCTTTCTCAAATTCTTCGTTTGTCACGTCATCCGTAGATTCTGGTTTGTCACTGTGGAAAGACGACGGATTGCGGCTTAAGACTCTAAAAGGTAACAAGATTGAGTGACGTAGTGTGTAGACATGAGGTGCATCCGATCCCACGATACAGTCATGAAACTGGTCAGGGGATGCCAATTTTTGACAGCAGTTAATCGTCTTTGATATGGGTGGCGTTTATCATTGCAAAGCAAGGATAGCAATGCATTTTATTTCGTTATGGCCTCCTGGTATGTCTGGGTGAGTGTGACATTTCACGCTGGTTTACATGGTAGGCCGTACGGTCACTTGACAGCCTAGGGTACGAAAGGATGGACACCAGATAACCATGCATGGTATACTGCGGACGAAGTTTTTCCGCTGCCAAAGGTGGCTTGGCACTTTATTTAGATCATGGTGTACGTATGCCACGACTCTTTGTTTCTTAAACCGATCTAGAGTAAGTTACAGGACTACAGGCTCCTACACAACCCTGTTCTTTCAAACGGTTACCTTGATTTCTATTTTTCAGGCCCCAGCGATCCTCTTCCCTCCATACTGGTATGGCGAGACCAAGTGATTTCAGCCAATATGAACGGAAGAATAGGTGTTTACAATTTACAGGAAGACACGTCAGAGGTGAGATAAAAGTTGCGTTCACACTTTGTGCCCGAGCACTTTGTTTTTTGGGCACCCGCACAGGATGGTGCTATGTTTGCCATCTGGATGCTCGGGCGATATTTTGTTACTTCAGTGCACACTTGTACCATTTCGCGTCGTTGAGTATCAGTGCCAAAAATCGTTAAAAACAGTGAGGAATTGAAAGTACTATCCAATGCAGCAAATTGAAAAAAAGCAAGTATATTTTTTGAGAACTCAAGGATAGAATAAAAATTAGAATTCCCATCATTGTTATTCGAGGAGTTTTTCAAAACTGAACGTTTATTATGAAAACTTTGTATTTCAAAGTTTAGTTACAGGCCCTTTAAAGGTGAAAGTTATGTGTGTTTCTCGTCTGACTTAAACCCCTTCTTTTCGCGTATTAAGTTGTGTTTGTGTCAGTATTTTACTGTTGTGTTTGCGCCTGTCTTTTTCGCCATGTCACCTTCAATCTACCTCGCTGTCTTTTGTCACCATTTCGTCTCTCTCGCTGTTTTTAACGCCATGTTTTTTGTCGGAATTTACCCCAAAAGGGTCACAGTTTAGCGTAGGTCATTTCGTATCGTTATTGATACATCGAAACCTGTGCTGTTTTATGCTTATCAATAGCGCACATAGCCTGCGTGCAGACGATAACTAAACTCTGATTAGTACCGTCTGCGAAGCAGCGCAGAGATCCTTGTTCTGGGCCCCCAACGGACTCAACGAATTACCGAAAGTGCGTTTCGAATTCCCCTTCAACCTGATTGGCGATCACGACAAACAAAACAAAGGCCTTTTTTAACTGGCCAATCGTGGCGCGTACTCAAATCTGGGTACACAGCTGGAAGTCCAGAACAAGGATTTCGGCGCTGTTTCGCAGACGGAGTTAACCAGAGTTTAATTTCGTCTGCGCGCAGGCTATAGCGCACACGGTGAAGGCTTGGCCTGAATCCCTCCAGACCTGTTTTTTATTGTTGTTCTTTTTTTCGTACAGCTCCCTTACTTCAGCTACAAGCTCAGCAGTGATGTATTCCGCGGGAGTATCACTTGTCTTGGTTACCTACCACTCAACCGACTGTTGTTGATTGGTAGCGACACAGGGAACATTGTCCTCTGTTCCTAAGTAACGGTTACCTAGACAACAAATCTGTTCAAATGTACTACTTTACTTTGTTACCAAGAAAAAGATTATTTTTGCAGTTTTGTAAAAGACTATGTATCATCCTGTCGATGGTTAATCGTGATAAACGTAAATAGAAAATACAGGGAAATTCCTCGGTTTAAATCCAAATGGACTGAATTTAACTTGCGCGTGTTTGCCACCCGTAGTTTTCCGTGATTTAGAGAAAAAATCCTTTGGCACCCAGATTATACGTTTTTCGAGCCCCCCTGGTAGCTGGGCCAATTTCCTTCTCCGAGGAGGTTCTTTGTAAGGAATCGGAACACGGAAACATTGAAGGCTGTATAAATTTATTAATGCGGCGCCAGGAGATTTTAAGAAGAGGAAAAAATGAAACTAGATCACGCCACGCTTTAAGTCATTCAAAATATATTGCGCAATTCCACAGACATTTTAGGTATAAACCTTTTCGTACCTTCCTTACATATATCCTTTTGTAACTTCTCATGCATGGTTAGAACCGAGGCTCCACGTCACGAAGCTGTCAGAACGAGTTCTGTTGGTAGCTAAACAATAGCATCGTGCCAAAGCTTAGTCTCCTTCGCAGCCGTTATTAGGGTCGTCACTCGTCACGCAACGCTCCTCCCCACTAAGGGGAGGAGCGTTGCGTGACGAGTGACGACCCTAATAACGGCTGCGAAGGAGACTAGCTAAAGCTCTGTTAAATAAGTTTCATTTGAACGGTCACACCACTGGAATTGATTCACAGACTCGAAAGGTTGAGCTACGTACTAAATAAATAGTATCATGAGAAAAGTATTGCTGAAGAGGTTTCATTTGAATGGTAACACCATAGGATTTCGTCCACTCACTCAAAAGTTGGAGCCACACTCTTAATAAATAGTAGCATGTGAAATTACTACTGAAGAGGTTTCGCTTGAATGGTCACACCATAGGATTTGGTCCTTAGACTCAAAAGTTCGATTAACATACTAAGTGAATAGTACCATGTGAAAGTACTACTGGGTAGGTTTCATTTGAATTATAACAACATAGGATTTCATCCACAGACTCAGAAGTTAAAACCTGTTTATGTAGTATAAGATAATTGAAAAATGAAAGAGTACTGCGTACTAAATAAGAGGTTATAGTTTAGTGGTATAACACCATAGATTCAATTATGATGGCTGCATTTCCTGCTTCTATAGTTACCGTATTTTCCGATGTGAAAACACTTGTTGTGTAGGGCTAGTTTAATACACATTCAATAAATTACAATATTTTATTGCTGCAATTGTTTAATTCAGCGGATTCAAAGAAAAAATACGTATGTATTAAGAAACTGCAAGTTATTATTAAAATGATATATTTTTTGGGACAATTCGGCTTAATCTATGTTAATATTTATTACCTTTGTTAGCTTTTGAACCGTATTTGTATGCATTGCTTTCGTGGAGTTTCTCTTTAGTACAGAAACTCGAGGAATTACTACAGTCCATTGTCAGCCCCAATTTCAAAAGTTCTTGTATCTTTTACATGATTATTATTACTTATAGTTGAAATACAAGTATAATGAACTTTGGAGTAATTATGAAATAAACTAGTGAACCTAAGAAAAAAATAGTGCTTAAAAATGGGCTTTTAACATTTTCATGCGGGATGAAACAGTTTTTAAAGAACATTTTGCTAACGGTCATAACTAAAAAAAGTCACGGAAATATTCCTTGACTCGTTCTATGACTTTGCCTCCCTGAACTGGCTTTAAAATAGAAAACAGAAATATTTATAAACAGGAAGTGAATGTTTTCTTGGAAACCATATAAATCTATTGATACGCCTTTAATACCCACTCGAATGGAACAACGGTCTTTATAACTCGTATGAAGGCCTGGCTGATAACCAACGGGTAGATTAAGCGCGAATTAGGCTTGGTTTATTAGGACTGAGAGTCAAAGGAATACGGAGGTTTGTGTAATTACTCCCATTTGAATCATGTTCTTCATGCCATGATCTGAAGACGGGCGCGGATGCCCCAAAACTAAACAAGCAAAACAAAATTTTTTTCTCAACGCTAGGCAAGGGCCGCAAGGCATTTCCCTGGCTTTTGAAAAAGCAAACTACTTTTGAAAACGGGTAAAAATCAGCGAAAAATCGAATAGGCGAATTTTTGAATCAATGACATCGATTTCATCTTCTAGTTGAAATTTCCGTTAGTTCCTGTTTTGGCCGCTCCCCCTCGAGATCATCCCGGCCTTCAGCAAAACTTCCGTTCAGACAAAAAGAAAAATAAACAAGGGAACAAAAGGGTTCTTTTCTTAGATAATGATCATTCTTTGAAACAGAGATCAGACGACATTGAGGCATAAGCCCTAACGACTTGTATACTTTTGAGGTAAGTAGTGAGATCGAATTCTCGAGAACAAATAATTAGAAATCAGGGATCCAGGGAGAAAATTCTCCATGTCTTAGCAAGATATATACCGGTAACTTGCACAGACTGCCTTTTTGCGCACTACTTTTCTTACTTCCGCCTTACTTACTGGAAGCCAAGGTTACCATGCTCTGTCAATTCACTAACTGTATTAGACGTTTACTAAGTAAATCTCAGTCTTTCAAACTAAAACTGTGGCCTTCTCGGCGGAATTTCAAAAACATAAAATAACTCTTAATTAATTTTTAAAAAAAAACCCTGCCGCATTTGAATCTCCATTAAGAGGCCAACTATTAAGCGGCCATCCTAGCTAGTAATCAAAGTCCTGAAATAATTGTTAAAAAGAGTTGAATATTAAACCTCTCCAAAGCAGCCACCTCCTCCATCGGCTGCGGCGCCATCTTTTGGTCATCCCGATACACCGATACACTTAGGTTGGTTTTATCAAAAATATTATGAAGGAAAATACAGTCCGATGCCAATGCCGCTCCCGTGACGCCCCTCGCCACTTGGGAGGTTTCGCAAGGAGGGACATCTATTGCTGAGGCGAAAACGTCCCCGCCTGGCTAAACGACGTTCCTAATGTGACCACCTCTATCAAGCGGCTGCGGTCACCTTTTGGTCATCCCGACTAGAGTTCTCCTATTGTTCGTCTTCTGCGCGGCCACAAATAAAGCACAGGAACCTTAGTTTGGTCATTGACTGATATGATGAAGGAAAATACAGTCCGAGATAGAAGGGTGTGACTGCCGATTGTGGACCAGTAATGCCACTGCCGTGACGCGAGCCTGAGAAAACAATCCTCTCTCTTCGTTCCTCGCCGCTGGGGACGTTTCCCCAAGAGAGACGTATGTCGCTGAGGCGCAAACGTCCCCGCCTGGCGAAACGTCCGCACAAGTTGTGAAACAAATGAGCCTGCTCGCGGGCTCCGCGCGTGGCACGTGTTTGTTTGATCTTCACGCTCAGCTGGGAAACACGGTTGTTGACCGGCGGTAATTCAGACGCCGAACTTCACACTGAGCCGAACCAAATGTATAAATTTTTATAACGTTATCTAACCGAAATGCGCATAATTTTTCACTTTTGGATTTAAAATTAAATCGACTCATGCAGTATAGCCATCCCTGGCAGGCGTTTTTAGTGTGGTAGTTCATCATGTTTCTGGGGAGGGACGAAATACGAGCTCCCCTAAAAACGCCAGCGAGGGAAGCTATCTGGAATAAAGATCGGCGTCTGAATCAATTCAGCCGCCTAAATTAATTTGTGTCGGCCTAAATTAAAAATCAAATTCGAATCGGCTCACGTAAAGTTCGTCGCCTTCCCTTTTCTCTCTCTCGCCACCCCCGCAGAATCTCAACTGGGCCTAGAAGCACTGTTATTTGAAGACACATCTTTGAAGAGGTTTCCTCAAAGGTTACATCTCATAGGGCTACATTTCGAATTCTACCAAGAAGAGCATCCCCCGCTTGGGGAGAATTATCCAAAGGAGTTCTCTGCTCCTATTTCACTCTAACTCCGGACAAAACTGCTTTAAATTCATCACAATTGAAACTACGGTAAGTCTCGCAGAAACATTGCAATGCGTGAACAGTCTGAACAAGAGTGGAGTTTCTTTATAATAGGTATTTCTATGTACGTCAAGAAAATTAGGTTATGAAATTTAAAGTTAATCAAATTAATTAATTACGTTCTCGCGAAGAATGGAATCTTTCACGCATACTAAAACCAAACACCTTTAAAAGCAATTCTATAAAACATCCTTACTTTGCCAAAGTCCGTAAGACCGTAACCGTTTTTTCATCAGTCGCACGGGAAATAAGACTCAGATGAAATCAAATATCTTGTGTTGAACCCGCCTTGTTGTATGAGGATCTATGAGATACACAGGATATTGAATAACGGTGAGCATTTTCTCACGGACTAGGACTTAAGATTAGATCATATCGTTGTGTCATCGAACAGTTCCTTTATGGTTTTGACGTCACAACACGAGTGACGTCAGAAGTTGTGAAATCAAATGGCGCCGTGATTAGGTTGCTTTGTAACGGTATCAGCACTCTGTTTGCTGTAAAGTGTATCCCTTCTTTTTTGAAAAAAAAAAAACAAACATTTCCATCATTGAAGACAAGAAGTGCTTTAACTTGAATTTAATTTTTGCCTTTTCACATTTTTTATCTCACGGAGTTCCACGCACACTAAAAAATATTTTCATACGCGGTTAAGAAATTAAAAACCATGTCGAAGCACCATTAAAAGCTAAATCAACATCAGAAACCATTACGGGAGTCATTTTTTTCCGTAAACAATTTGAAGATGGATTTGTCACCGACCTAAATACGTGATTCTGTTGATTTAACCCAAGAATAATAATATACTGAATAGTTTAAAAACGCATTGCCTCGGCTTTTTTTATCATCCCTGGTTACGATTGTGACCTTTAATACGCCTAGTTCAACATATCTGGGAGGTAACTTCCCTGGTTTCGCAATTCTTGACCAATATTATGTCTGTTAGTTCGAGAAATTTATTTTAAAATACCCCGCATTTCTACAATAACTTCACACACATCCGGCATAACTGATTCCCCTCAGGGGTACTGACGGGATATAAAGCCTTGGAGCATTCTGGGAAATAGGTTTATTGTTGAGGAGCCCGAGAGAAATATCATCACATTTTCGTGGTAAAGTTGGAAGTGAGAACGGTCGAAGAAGACCTATTTTTATCCTCCACAACTTCCTATCCTCGTTTCTCTTTCCTCCTCAGCCTTTGTTGCGATAACTTTATTCGGCAGGGTGTGACAACTGAGATTTTCGTCAGAGTCTACGAGCTGATGACCTTTTAGGTCAACTGGAGAGTTCGCCAATTTAAAAGATCATCGTAGAGCTAAGACCCAGCACCTAATCGTGCTACTTGTGTGTTTTTGACGACGAAACTGCTTTCTTCTTTAGCCAAGTTGCTCTTGAAGAATTCGTTCTCAAGGTGAGCTTTATTCGTGGTGTTTACTTGAAATCAATCTGTTCAATGCAATGAACGACATAAAATTTGAATTCGAAGATAGACGACATGTCGATCAAATGATTTCGGTATAAAGTTGACTTTAATTTAGTCGATACTTTTGAGCGGGATTTCAGGATATGACTAGACTATCCATAGAGAGAAACATACAGTGAAGGAATGGAAAGCTAGTGAAACCGCTCTCGTTCTTTGCTTTGCAAATAATATTAGAATTTTTTAATAGACTTTCATAAGCTTTAGCTTATCTTACGTAAGCTAAAAAATCCAAAGTTTCTTGTCCTTTCTTGATTCGATTACTCAAGAAAGGGGAAGCTTGCATGTTTGAATGAAATAACCGGCACATTTTGCTCAGTTATTTACCCACGTATACCATTACTATCATCTATAGTTCCAATATAAACATTGTGTGCGTGCAAACTTCTGTAGCACTTTGCAAATGGTTAACGATATTGATTCGACATCAACCCTTTTATATATTTGGATTTCTATGCTACATGTGCACGTAATGAACGGGTTCCGGTTCAGTTATGGTTAAATTTAGGCATATACATGTTGTAGCTGTCGTGTAAGATAGTTGGGGCGAGGACATCAGTTAAATTTTTCGGTTGATCGCTAACAAGGAAAAAACGGGAGACCGTTGTAAAGGTAAGCTGGCTAGTCGCCGTAGATCGAGGGAAGATTGAATAGTAAGCCTATAGCATTTAATAATTTTGGAGCAAAATCTCTCATTATCCCATTGCGATCTCAGGCAAATTCTGCGATTGTTATTTTAGCGCATTTGATACTTCCTTGAAAATCTTGTCAGGAATAATTAATTCTCGACCGACTAAGGGGTGTTTTTCTTTCTAATCATCTTTCTTAAAATAAAATTTTACGGTTGATTTTTTGTATTTGTGCCAATTTTATTTTGAAGACAAAGTCAAGGCTTATTGCATTATATTTATATGTCTTTACTTAGTAGTTCTACAAAGATTTTGTCATAATTATGTCAAAATGATACTTATCAACTGCCATTTTCAAAGCGCATTCTAGCAGCCCCTCTGTGATAGAGAAACATATTAATGGTAAGGTGAAATAGAGTCCAAACTACAGCTCAAATTATCATGGGAAATTCAGTGGAGAAATGTTATGTAGTCAACTGTTTAGTCTGTGGATGAAATCCTATGGTGTGACCACTCAAATGAAAGCTTTCACATGGGGGTACATGTACCAACTATTACAGTTTTTACAAACATACTTTATTAAAATGTCAATAGTAAGCAGCTAAGGACTGATGTGGCCCTTGACAGTGCTGTGTAAACAGGTTCTAGCTTTAAAATCTGTGGATAAAAGTCCTATATTTGCCATTTTTGAGAAGAAGGGATGATTTTACTCACGTTATCCATGATACAGTATCTATTTTATATTGTAACACACAACAACTTCCTCAAGGTGTCATCACTCAATCATCCTCTAGGGAGTTATTGCAACCCTTAGGACTTGAAGAAGGTGATGCACATTCACAGATGTTTTTTTTTTGTTATTGGGCTCTGAATCCTTGAGAGTGAGAGACTTTTGAGGTCAGACATACTCAGTATTTAATTACGTCAAGTCAGCCTTGAAGTCTTTGTGAAAAAAGAAAGACTCAATGCTTTGTATAGGAATGAGGTCTACCTCACCATCTGTCTTAAAGAGGTCATTGGAATCATTATTATTATTTTCAAGATTCTTTACAGCTGAATTTAGGATTGTAAATGATCACTTTATTGTAGCCTATTGTATAGTTCCAGAAAATATGCATACCCCCCTCCCTGATATGTTTTTCTAGAACTACACATTATTGGTTTTAAGCTGGTGTCATTCATTATTAGAGTAATCATGGCTGTATTTTCACAATACAATACTGCTGGCAAAATTTTGTGCCTTTTGCTCTATAACAAACAGGTAAAACACATATTACTGAATATAGCATGAATGTTTTCACTATTGCTTTTTTTGTTGTTGTAACTGGGTTAATTTGGTAACAGATTCTTTTTTAAAGGGAAGAGTAATCCGCACATGGTTTCCTGTTAATTACGTAGGGTGGAATAACCATATTGATCTAGGTGACAAAAATATAACAACTTCCCTTTAAATAACTAAGCAAGGTTTAATTTGTGACACACAATCTCTTATTACGTTTCTAGAAAGAGCTTATTATAAATATAGCTCATTTTTTGTGTACTTGAATTAATTATATTGGGTTTCAGTCTTTGTGAACAGATTTTCCTCTATAACTTATGCTTTTAGTGTTACATTCAGCAGAAAATTGAGTCATTGTCATTTTTTCTTCAGACCATGATGGCATCTGAGGCATTAGAGCTCTCTTCAGCAGGAAGGGATATCCCAGGGCATCCAGATTATAGACGACTTCATTCAGAGGAAAACACGGCGGCCACAAAAAGGCCTGGAATAAAGAAATCTATATCATGGGGAAACCGATCAGATGCGATGAGAACATTGTCTTTTCAACGTAGGTTTATCTTGTGGTGAATGTTAGAGAAACACAGCACAATTCCGTTGTAAATTAAAAATGTTGTGTTTTGGACTAACATCAATAAATTGTAGTTAACTTATTAGTGTCATTAGACATCCCTAATTAAAATTCTGTTCACTCCTTAAAACCTCTATAGATGTTAATATTATTGCTTGATGGTACATGCACTGCAATATGAAGTTGGCCGTAAAATCAGTTGTCTCTTATAGAGTGTTTTCACATGACGTCACGGCGGCCATATTGATGTCCCAAAACAATGAAACGGCGGCCATGTTGGTGTCCCAAACCAATCCTGTGGGAGTTGAACTCTTTTCTTGTGCAAACGCTTTCTTTTGTTCCAATAAATTTGCATAGATGCTGGCCACGTGAGTGAAAACACTCTATAAGCAAGAGTTTTCTTTGGCACAATACCATTATTTTTTTTCCTTAGCCTATTTAATTGAGTCTCAGTAATAATTTATATTCCATAGTAATTACTGAGCCCTTTGTTCCTTACCTAAGCACCAACGCAACACACAAAACAATTAGTCAGTCTGGTGACAAAATTTAAGAAAGATTTTTATATTAGAATAATTTTATCATATTACCAAGACTACTACTAGTGTTTGATGAGTCTAATGCTGCATGTTGCCAGCTAGAGTTTCTTGTACTTTGGGTACAATTTTGGGTGGCAGTGAATAGAATCAACAGTCAACTTTCATGATTGCTGGCATCCTCTGACAGTAACACTTGAGGCAGATATGTAATAAGGGGAACTACATGTATGAGAACAACTTTCCTAGGGATGACTTTTAACAACAATTCTGATTCATGTGCATTAGAACAAAGGTAAATCCAAACAAAAAGACAAAAATGAAGATCTATTATTCGAAAATATGACATTTTGTCTGATTATGTTGAAAGATACTGCTCGGTGCCAGCTAAATGCTGAAATTGTGCTGTTGGGACCAAAACAGCATCTGTGTGTCTGTAATGGCGAGACTCTGTGATAATGGAAGTTTGTTTTACGGTGAAACATTTATGAGATTTACACAACTAGTTTCAGTTGTAGCGATCTGTCTGCGAGGCAAGACTTGACCGTAATTTAGGATACATTGACAGCAGATCCAGGGCTCAAGAAAAGTCCCTTCCTGAGTAGTGCTAGTAGTGAACAACATCAATTTTCTTCTAATGATATCCAGAGATTGTCAAGAGCAAAGTCTATAAGAATTAATAAAATGATCACAAAGAGAAAAATTTTTGATCTTTTATCAAATTCTTCCAACTAGTTCTGAAAGGAAATGTAGAGAGATCAGTCAGGAGAATTTGTATGTTGATACTGGGACTTAAAGGGTTAACTAAGCCAGCAGGAAGCGGCCCTGGACACGCAAACTGTGAGGTCTGCGTACCCAAAGGAATATCTTGAATCCAATTTTTGTCAAGCCCTGTCCTGCTATAAAAGAAATTATTTGCAGCTGTGATCTGGTGTAAATGCTAATACATGTAGTAAAACTTCTCAGTCTGTTTTTTTTTTTTTATGTGTAGCATTGACAGTCGCCGTTTTCTTAGTGGAGAAGTCAGGTCGTCTGCTTAATCTTGAAGAAGGAAGAAATACCATAGCTGGAACAATAAACACAATCATGGCAGAGAATCTCTCGCTTCCACCTGTCGCTTCACAAGTGTTCTGTGTGTGGCTTATTTCTCCTCTGCTACGTAAGTAGGGAATTTGGCATATTTCTAAAAACAATTTATGTTATTATTCAGTTGGGGTCTTCATCGCTCTGTTCCCCACTGAAGTAAAATTAACTTTCGTAAGTTGCAGTTTCTTTGAGTGCATGCATGCATACTTGAAAAGTTGCAGCTGCAGAGCAATCTGTTACCTTTGGAGCTTTCAGAGCACATTTAACAATAATTATTTAACTCACACTTTTCCTCATTATGTTTCTTATAAATACATGTACATGAAAAAAAAATTGCCAACTTTGCACTGTATTTTCCCATTTCTCTAAAAAAAGATGTAAATAACGTCAATCTGAGTTATATATTGTAGTCAGTTCTTGTACTGACTTCTTTTACGTAGTGTTCAATGTCAGTGGTTTTTATTAGTAGTATTTTCTCTTTCCCCTTTTTTAGAGCTACAATTAAAAGATCACCACCGCCCATTCAGATTACGGAAAGTGTGGGCAGAATTACTGAAAAAGTTTACCGTTGTTACTGATGAAGTTGCTGAAAAAGGTAAACTGCCTTTAACCCTTTAAACCCTAAGATCGAAATTGAGATTCTCATTTACTGTCCCTATACTTTTTCAATAGAAGTAGTGGGGAGAATTTGTTGAAGGATCAATTAGACTCATCCTCCCTGATCATATACTCGATTCTCATGACCGCTGTTTTCTAAAGCATTGATAATTATAAGGAGAAATTTGATGCCGATCACTCTTAGGGCTTAAAGGGTTAAATTGTCCAAGTTGTACATTTATCATAAGGATTACAATGTATTTTGTTGTCATAAAAATCATTTTTTTTGTTTTTTCAGTGATGACTAATATAAATAATTTTGACAGTTTACTTAGATAAATATACATTTAAATATACGCCATTGAGGCAAGGAAGCAAATTAAACTGTACAATATTAATTTCCCCCTCTTTAAAAAATTCTCAATAAACTGGATATGATACACTATTAAACTGGTAAATCTAATTTATACCCTTAATTTCAATCTGCCCTTAACGATGAGAATTGATTCCAAAACACAACATCAAGTACCAAGAGAAATATTTAATATATTATTGTTATTTTTGTTTTTGTTACTCATGCAGATGAACCAATTCTATGCTATCAGAGAAATTCATTTTTCCCACTTTCAGAGGAAAAGAGAGTAAGTAACAATTATTTTATTTTTATCATAGTGAACTGTGTGGAACTTTAAAATGTTAACCTATTTTTTGACATTCTGTTTCTATTTTTACATAGATAAAGGATGATAGGATTATCAAAAGGCTCTTTGAAGAGGTAAGTAACATACCACCGTAGAAATTGTGTAGAACAAAATCTTATCCTTAAATTGATGGGTTTAATATATAATAAATTTCAAGCAAGGAATGGAATGGTTAATAAAGCTGCTTCATAGCCCCTTATGTTCCTGGTAATGTAATATTTTGAACAGTTTGGGAATAGTCCTTCGCAAGTTGCTTCATCTGCCGAAACTTGAAGCCTGCATGACTTTTACAAACATTTATTGCTTGCAAGTTAGCACTAGAAGTACTGGGTTTAAGCAAAATGGGTTATTTCATTGCTAAAACGCTACCACAAAGTAATAATGAATTATTTCTAGTTCCCTGTTTCTACCTGTGTGAAACCAATATTCAGTGACTTTTCTGTTTGTATTAAGTTGTTAAACATTTTTTGTGTTTTGTGTTTGCCTTATAGGCCAAATATAACATCCTGAGTGGCAATTACCCAATAACTGAGAAGGATGCTCTTATTCTCGGAGGAATTCTTGCCTATATTGAAAATGGACCATTTGATCCTAAAGAACACACTCCTGGTGTTTTCAAGTAAGTTTGAATGAAATTTAATGCCATAAACAACAAGGAGCATGGTCACTTGTTGTCGGTCAGTGGTCAGTGTAGTGGCTAAAGCGCTGTCAGCCTTGTTTGCATCATGACTTCATGTGCCTACTACAGGGTTTCTTGGCAGCCTCTCTCTTGGTTTAGCCTTTGGATCATTCTTTTAGCCCCATCCTCCCCACCCCCACTTTTTTTTCCAGTGATAAATCATTGTGACAGGTGTCTGGTTCCATTGGCATGGTAGCTCATGGCTGGAAAGGGGCAGGTTTACCAGCCATGGGGGCATAACTCTGTCTATAGGCTGGCTTTGCCAAATTAAAGTGGAAGCCCCTGGACATGCCGGGCACCCACCTCCACAAAGCAACGCAAATGTTAATGCTTAATTTAGGTCGCTGTTTTCATAATACTGTCAAGTCCATGAAGGAGGAAGGTGAAGTGTCTGAACAGAAATACTCACTCATCATTAGCATTTGCTTTGAGCCTGAAGTCACTTTAAATTATACTGCTTGGGAGAAATGCAGCTGTGCTTTTGTTCAGTAATAATTCTTTGCTGACATTAACTTTCAAAGTGTGCAATGAGTTCTGATGAACAAAGTTGGCTAAACTTCTGTGTAATGATCACTTAAACACAACTTTTCCATTTTAGAAACAAGTTAACAGATTATCTACCAGGATGGCTTTGCAAATCAAGCTGGTCTATCCGTGGTAAATCCCCTCGATTGTCTCTGGAAAACAAGCTTTTGCAGCAGTACGCAGATGTTTCTGAGAAAGCATCGGATGTTAAAGCTTGCTACAAAATGTTTCTGGCATACTGCTGGGATTTTCCATTCTATGGGTATGTTGCAGTGATTTTATTACAAATAGTTATGGGGAGTCCTGGGACTCATCTTGCGAAAAATCATGAGTTTCAGTCCAGACCCATTGAGTCCCAATTCAAAAACACTAGTCCCTGGGTCTTTATGTAATCACACAGTTAATCTAAAGACAACTCCAAAACTCTGTATTACAGTTTAGTGAAATAAAAATATACTCCTTAAAGCACAACAAAGACTAAAAGGCATATGTGCCATTAAACAACAGTCACAAGAACGGCCACAGAAATCGCACAAACAGGATATTCCACAAAAACATCTTCAGTTCGATCAACTGATCTTTGCGTCCCGCGGGATGCATATGCGTGAGGGATGCAGGACACAGAGGCAGCAAAATCGCAGATGTTGCAGCTTGTTTAGTGCTAAGAGTGATCAACATCCAACGTCTCCCTGGGGGCTATTAAGGGTTCCCTGGATGACAATTATTTTTGCAGATCTCCTTCTTTTCCCATTGCTTAACTTATGTTTTGTTTCAACAGGAGTGTCTTTTTCCGAGGTCAGATCGAACGTCCTTCTCCTTCTCTGTTCTCTAACATTTGGGGAAGTTCAGATTTGCCAGTAAGAGTTGCCATTAACAGGGAACGTCTTCATGTAATCGATGACAACAAAAATGTATGTGGTGACTCTTAAACATTATTTCTTTTATAATCTTAGGCCCAGTTCCAATGCCATACCTCACATGAGCTGAGTCAAATTCAATGAATTAAGTTCATGTGAAGTACAGTGCTGAGTCAATACGAAACGGCTAATTGTATTTGGCTAAGTTCAGCCATTCTTCTTGCCTTGCTCAGCCTGGAATAACAGTTGTGGACCGCCATTATTTATTCAGCTGCCAACCTTCACACAGGGTTGTCGAAAGTAGCCCTGGCCAAAATCACTGCCTACTTGGTTAGTATTGGCTGGCTACTCTGCTTGGCATTTCTTTATGGATGGCATTTTTAAAATAAAATATCCCTGGACTTACTTTGACAACTCAGCCATCTACTTCAAACCTTTCTGACAACCCTGCTTCACATGAGACAAACCAAATGCATTAATTTTTATGCATATTTATTTAATTTTTTTTTATCGTGATAGTAAGCTTGGGGAGTACTTACACCTGTACAGGTTTGTGCCCTGTGATAATCCGGTATTAAATTGTAAACTTTTCTTAAAACATTCTGCTTTTGTCACAGTTTAGTGAAGTAATTATTATTATTATACTAAATTAATTTTGACAAAAGCAGAATTTTTATGTTTTTCTAAGACTCATTTTTTGGGGGGGATTACTTGGGTGATACCCTTGAATGGCACTACTCATTTTTTGGCTACTTCTGTAAAAAATTATCGGCAGCCCTTGACTCAGTTGCCAAGTTGTGCCATTTATTTATTTATGTTATTTTATTTTATTCTATTTTTGACTTAAAGGACATCCTTTTGAGCTTGGCATTTGATGAGCTGTCATGGGACTACACTCCTGCCCCAGCTATGGAGCCAGGCTGTTTGGATACTTTCTGGTTAGAGTTTGACACACCAGGCTATGATGGTCAGTCATTAGAGGTACAACGCCTGCAGGTCTTTTCAAAACAGGTGAGCCTAGCTCTCTTCAGTTTGAAAGTTGAAGAACATTGGTATATTTTAAGAAGAAGAACGTTACATACTTTGCAATGGATTTAAAGTTGACTTCATTGTTGCATTTTTTTTAATTTCCAGGCTGAAATGATGGATGCCATGGTTCAGTCATGCGTTTTTTGTGATGACCCAGCTGGGTAAGTAAACCAGTCCTTCATGTCCTAAGAATGGCCAACATCAATTAAATTGATGTTGAATGATAGCATTACTCGTCTGATCCATGTCATTTGAGAGAAAAGTAATACTTCAGGTCTTTTGAAGGGATGCTATAATACGGCCTGTTGTCTTCAAGGAATGGCTGACCGAGTCGTTCAAATGGCGTGATGTCTTCAACGAACGGGTGATCAAGTCGTTTGAATGGGTTGATGTTTCTAACGAACAAGTGACCAAGTCATTCCAACGGGTTGATGCTTCTAACGAACGGGTGACAAAGCCGTTTGAACGAGCCGATGTTTCTAGCGAACGTGTGACTAAGCCATTCCAACAGCTGACAAACAGCTTGTAAATGGAAAGCTATTTGAAAACAGAAAGTTGTCAGTGTACGTTTTCACATGGAAGGTCAGATTTTCTCTTAAAACAATATTAATACATAATCAAAAGAAAGTTCATGAGAATTAATAAAATTATCACCAATGAAAAATGGTTTGATCTTTTACTACATTATTTTCTCTCAACTGCTTCTTTAAGAAATGTATAGATATCAGTCTAGAGAATTATATTGTAGGTTTTGTTGGTTGAGGGGTAATTGGTAGGGGTAAAATATTTTCATAATCAGTTATTGTTGTGATACATAGCCTTAATGTTGAAGTCAGCCAAGTGTATTTCAAAATCCAGAGTGTTTAATACTTTGTTTTGTTTTATCTAAGGGTTTTCCTGTAACTAATCTTTTGTTTACCCATCACTTACAATCAATTTTCTTTTCTCTTCTTTTCTTGTTGTTTTATGGAAACAGGGATGGTCGCAGACAAGGTAAGTCTCAGTTTTGCTGTACATGTATGTTCTGTGTGGTCTATGAATATTAATTGGCTTTTCTCCTAATCCTTAATTAACATTTTCTTTTTCGTTGTTTTTGGTCATGTTAATGTATGATAATAGTTTAAGGCTTGCAAAGGAAAAGAAAATTTGAACTAAGGTTGAAATTGAACCGTAACTACAGCGTGCAAAGAAAGTGGTGTCCGATAACCGGGCTGGTGGATTTTAATATTGGACCAGTGAATTCTGTTCTTAACTTGCTGGACAGGCGGGGCAAGTGAAACTTTTTAAGGACTTATAATCACAAAAGAACTGTTTTAATGAACACAGATGATCTATACTCAACCCTACTCGTAATTACATCCATACTGCAGTTTCAGAACACTTTCTTACCAGTAATCATTCCGACAATCATATGCTTTTGATTCCTATTGAAAAACTTAAAAATGGGCGTGATTTTTCAGGAAAGCACGTGAAGCCCACCTCATCCATAAAGCTAAGACAATTGAGCCTCTGGGCATCAATAAACGTGTTGAACTGTAACCATATATAGTATATCTTTTATTTTTTTGTTATCTTGTCTTTTTGAGTAGCCACACCATACCACGTCATATTACTGAATTTCCGGTCATTTTTTTACTTCATATATATTTCTGTAAATTCGTGATATCTCAATAAACCTGATGAAGACTGGTATTGGCCAGTCGAAATATCGCAACTTAACTCTATTTCACGTTGTTTGATCAGTCCCTGCAAAAGCCTTCTTGACTGTAACGTTTGTACCAACCCTGCTCATAATTGGGCTAGTTAAAATGACTTTTGGGCTAGTACATGCTAACTGCAGTTTGCCCGAATGGCAAGCTGTAAAACTGACTTTCTTTGCACCCTGAACTAAATGTAATGATAATTGTGCAATTATTTTGTGTGAGCTAGCAATCCAATCATGGCCCCCTTTTCAAGGCTTATTCTCCTACATGAAGTTCGCTGTCATAATAATATTTGTCTTTGTTTTTATTGACATATTTGTAGTACAGTTACAATGTCACAGTTTCATTTATTACAAACAAATATTATTGACACCATCAACACTTAAATTTAATGGAATGCAAATCTTTTATAGGCTTAGTTCATCTCAGTGATAAGGAATACTTATTTTTTGAACAGGTGGAATGAGTTGCAGAATGGAGCGTCTCAGTCTCTCCACTCTTGAAGGTTTGTGATTCAATTGAGTTAGCTTTTGACCAGCTTGGGTTTTTAATAACTGAACATTGATGATGATGATGATTAAAAAATTAAACTTGTAATTGTGACTTTTTTTATAGGAGCCTTGAGCCGAAAGAAGAGGAACAACGCGTCCTTCACCTTGAGCAACCCCTTTAGGAAGAGGCAAGGCTCAGATCAGTGACAATGACCACAACCATATAAGGAAGTTGTAAAATAGTTCTTCAAGAAGTAATAGCTGTTGATATTTTTTTTAAATAATTTTTTATTGTTGATATTTTATGAGGTCTTTTGTTTGGTAGAACCGGAGAGGGCTTGTATAATAGCATTTCAGAGAAAGAGGAAGAGTGAGATGCTAAAAAACAGAGTGGGAAGAACAGCACAGGAACACTGGTGTGTGACTTGTAGACTGCAGACATGCAGATGGACGGGTATGAGAAGACTCAAAATTTCGGCTGAGAAATAGTTTTCAGGTAAATTCACAACATTGTTGACCTTCATCGTTCTTGTTGACTTTGTTTTACTGTCAAGTCTGCATGTCTGCAGTCTGCAACTGTTACACAGTGTAAGTTACTTTTACCTTTCCTTTGCTTTGTCGATTGTGGAACAGGTGTGTCTTAGCTGTGTCAACAAATATTGTGCCAGTGTTGGCATACAGTTGTTTCATGTACTATTGATTTTAATAGTGGTCAGTGTGTCTACAGCATCAACCAGTATAGTGCCAGTGTTGACATACAGTGGTACCATGTGCCCTTTTAGTCTTGTTAGTGTTCAATGTTGACAGTGTGTCTATAGTGTTGATCAATGTAGTGCCAGTGTTGGTATACAGTTTTTAGTCTTCCTAGCAGTGGTCAATGTTGACAGTGTGTCTACAGCATTGACCAATGTAGTGCCAGTGTTGGCATACAGTTGTACCATGCCCTCGTTTAGTCTCAATAGTGGTCAGTGGTGATGTTTCATATACTTTTGAGTTACAAAACTGGCAAATGTTTGCCTATTACGTACCTATAGCCTGGTAGGACCCAACACTGGTCAGTGATTGGGTATCATTATTAGATAGTCTTTCAGTCTCAATAGCAGGGCTGTCATTAAGAGCCAGGGGCTGGGGATTTCCCCCAACTAATAATAAATTATGAATGTGGTCCCCAGCTACTTTCGTTGGAAAATCCCTAGCAGTTTGATTCCCCACCTACTTATTGTATTTACCCAGCAACTTGAAGTCTTGGTAACAACCCTGCAATAGTGGCCAGTGTTAGCGATTTGTTCCCTTCAGCCCTCAATAATGACCAGTATTGGCATATCAAGTACCCCTCTAGTCCCAATAGTGGCCAGAGTTAATCTGTTGTTCAATTCCTATTCATTTTCGTTCATTTCATTTCGCATTGTAACTACGCAAACCAATCATTGTGGCATTAGTCGTTCCTTCTCGCTCTTTTTTACTGATTACATCCAAAAATTTTCAAAAACAAGAAAAAGTATCAATTTCAATGTTACTTTGATACTTTAACAACAAAAAGGTTGATTAGTACTCCTTTGTTTTGAACTTTACAAGTAACTTTACGTGTAAGTAAAACAGTGGGCAAATTCGAAATTATTGTTGGCACTGTTTCTCCGAGCAGTTTGGATTGGTCCAAAGAGTCTATAAAACAACACAAAGCAAAACTCGTTCATTTAACAGAAAAAAAAAATGAGAAAAATTTCTCACTTTATTTATCATTATTTTTTTACGTCTTAATATTTCCTCTTGAGTACAAAATTTAAAAAGTTGCTCAACAAATTGTCGCAATATGGACCAGATATATCACCCCAAGTAAGGGATTCCAGAATACATTAAATCCCACTGACTATTGGAATCCAAATTCAAGACTGGAATCCAGTACCTGGAATCCTGAATTTGTAGTATGGAATCCAGAATCAAAGACTGGCTTGGATTCCCTTACATCGGGCAAAGATATGGCTAAATATTCCTACAGAGAACGGTCTATAGTTCTCTGTTGGTTTATCTCATTCTCATTACTTGTCACTAGAAAATGCAAGGTCAAATACAGCTGTAAGTGATAGTCTTCCACCCAACAGCTGTGAAGTACATTATTTAACCATTACTCACTAAGCGGTTTATCAACTCGCTTCTATGGGTAGTTTCATGTACCTTCTTATTTTAAATTAAGTTCAGAATCTCCGATTATTTACTTCAAAAGTAAAGTAAAGGCACAAACGTAATTAATATAGTTTATTTAAGTAATGAATCTAGCTTGTTATTCACTTGTTGTGGATAGCCCTGAAAAGAATTAAGAACAAATTGTAGACAAAAGCCATGTGTACCAATAAAGCTTTTTAATCAAAATGGATGGATTTAACTGGCAATAAGAGATAGAAAAATACCTGTGTTGAAAAAATGCTTCAAATCCCACAGAAAAATCCAATATGGGAACCACCCAACATTTTTGCATTTTGAAACATTATTATTATCAGACCTTCTACTTTGTATTTCAATATCTGTCTGTATTGAGAAATCCCACAGGAGCTTATTTCTTGTCACATTCCACTGCTCTTTGTGGTTCATGTTCATACCATTAATCAATAAAACGAAACTTAATTTTGACCCAAAATCATGGGTTAACCCCTTTAGAAGAATCCAATATGGCCACCCCAAAATCAAACGTTTTATAAACGCTGGGCCTTTTTAGCAGTATAAAACATCATCAAACATCTTTGCTTACTTTATTTAAAAACAAAATCATTACAAAACAAAATTTTAACTTTCACCCACATTCTTGGCTTAACCTTTTTGGAAAAATCTAGTACGCCACCCCAAAATCAAATTTTTCATAAACGGTGTTTTCGGCCTTTTTAGAGGTCTGAAAATCATTTTCCTTGCCTATATTGCTTAACCAAAATTCTTCGAAAAATGGCCAATTTTGGACCAAAACCGTGGGTTAACCCCTTTGGAAAAATGTCAATTTTTAGACTTTTTGAACTTCTTGCTTTTATAGCCTAGAAAGGCGTTTTTTCGTTCTAGAATATCGTAAAAGACATTTTCTAAAAAGGCGTTTTATTCGTTCATAGAATATCGTAAAACACCTTTTCCTGGCCTACATTGCCTAAAAAAAAAAAGATGGAAATGGCCATTTTTGGACCAAAACCATGGGTTAACCCCTTTCGAAAAATGTCACTTTTTCGACTTTTCGAACTTGTTGTTTTTATAGCCTACAAAGGCGTTTTTTCGTTCTAGAAATTTTTGGACTTTTTTTGACATTTTCCTTGCCTATATTGCTTAACCAAAATTCTTCGAAAAATGGCCAATTTTGGACCAAAACCATGGGTTAACCCCTTTGGAAAAATGTCAATTTTTGGACTTTTTGAACTTCTTGCTTTTATAGCCTAGAAAGGCGTTTTTTCGTTCTAGAATATCGTAAAAGACATTTTCCTTGCCTATATTGCCTAAAAAAAAAGTTGAAAAAATGGCCATTCTTGGACGAAAACCATGGGTTAACCCCTTTGGAAAAATGTCAATTTTTGGACTTTTTGAACTTGTTGTTTTTATAGCCTAGAAAGGCGTTTTTTCGTTCTAGAATATCGTAAAAGACATTTTCCTGACGTACATTGCCTAAAAAAAAAACTTGGAAAAATGGCCATTTTTGGACCAAAACCATGGGTTAACCCCTTTGGAAAAATGTCAATTTTGGACTTTTTGAACTTCTTGTTTTTATAGCCTAGAAAGGAGTTTTTTCGTTCTCGAATATCGTAAAAGACATGTTCCTAACCTACATTGCCTAAAAAAAAAAACTTGGAAAAATGGCCATTTTGGGACCAAAACCATGGCTTAACCCCTTTGGAAAAAAGTCAGTTTTTGGACTTTTTCAACTTCTTGTTTTTATAGCCTAGAAAGGCGTTTTTTCGTTCTAGAATATCGTAAAAGACATTTTCCTGGCGTACATTGCCTAAAAAAAAAAGAGGTGGAAAAATGGCCATTTTTCGACCAAAACCATGGGTTAACCCCTTTGGAAAAATGTCAATTTTTGGACTTTTTGAACTTCTTGTTTTTATAGCCTAGAAAGGAGTTTTTTCGTTCTAGAATATCGTAAAAGACAGTTTCCTTGCCTATATTGCCTAAAAAAAAAAGTTGGAAAAATGGCCATTTTTGGACCAAACCATGGGTTAACCCTTTGGAAAAATGTCAATTTTTGGACTTTTTGAACTTGTTGTTTTTATAGCCTAGAAAGGCGTTTTTTCGTTCTAGAATATCGTAAAAGACATTTTCCTTGCCTATATTGCCTAAAAAAAAAGTTGGAAAAATGGCCATTTTTGGACCAAAACCATGGGTTAACCCCTTTGGAAAAATGTCAATTTTTGGACTTTTTGAACTTCTTGTTTTTATAGCCTAAAAAGGCGTTTTTTCGTTCTAGAATATCGTAAAAGACATTTTCCTGGCCTATATTGCCTAAAAAAAAAAGTTGGAAAAATGGCCATTTTTGGACCAAAACCATGGGTTAACCCCTTTGGAAAAATGTCAATTTTTGGACTTTTGAACTTGTACTTTTTATAGCCTAGAAAGGCGTTTTTTCGTTCTCGAATATCGTAAAAGACATGTTCCTAACCTACATTGCCTAAAAAAAAAAACTTGGAAAAATAACCATTTTGGGACCAAAACCATGGGTTAACCCCTTTGGAAAAATGTCAGCTTTTTGACTTTTTGAAGTTGTTGTTTTTGTAGCCTAGAAAGGCGTTTTTTCGTTCTAGAATATCGTAAAAGACATTTTCCTGGCCTATATTGTCTAAAAAAAAGTTGGAAAAATGGCCATTTTTGGACCAAAACCATGGGTTAACCCCTTTGGAAAAATGTCAGTTTTTGGACTTTTTGAATTTCTTGTTTTTATAGCCTAGAAAGGCGTTTTTTCGTTTTAGAATATCGTAAAAGACATTTTCCTGCCGTACATTGCCAAAAAAAAAAAAGTTGGAAAAATGGCCATTTTTGGACCAAAGCCATGGGTTACCCCCTTTGGAAAAATGTCAATTTTTGGACTTTTTGAACTTTTTGTTTTTATAGCCTGGAAAGGCGTTTTTTCGTTCTAGAATATCGTAAAAGACATTATCCTTGCCTATATTGCTTAACCAAAAATCTTCGAAAAATGGCCATTTTTGGACCAAAACCATGGGTTAACCCCTTTGGGAAAATGTCAATTTTTGGACTTTTTGAACTTCTTGTTTTTATAGCCTAAAAAGTAGTTTTTTCGTTCTAGAATATCGTAAAACACATTTTCCTGGCCTACATTGCCTAAAAAAAAAAAGTTGAAAAAATGGCCATTTTTGGACCAAAACCATGGGTTAATCCCTTTGGAAAAGTGTCAATTTTTGGACTTTTTGAACTTCTTGTTTTTATCGTCTAGAAAGGCCTTTTTTCGTTCTAGAATATCGTAAAAGACATTTTCCTGGCCTATATTGCCAAAAGAAAAAACGTTGAAAAAAGTGCCATTTTTGGACCAAAACCATGTGTTAACCCCTTTGGTAAAATGTCAATTTTTGGACTTTTTCAACTTCTTGTTTTTATAGCCTAGCAAGGCGTTTCTTCGTTCTAGAATATCGCAAAAGACATTTTCCTGGCGTACATTGCCTAAAAAAAAAAGTTGGAAAAATGGCCATTTTTGGACCAAAACCATGGCTTAACCCCTTTGGAAAAATGTCAATTTTTGGACTTTTTGAACTTTGTTTTTTTTTATAGCCTAAACAGGCGTTTTTTCGTTCTAGAATATCGTAAAAGACATTTTCCTTGCCTATATTGCCAAAAAAAAAAGTTGGAAAAATGGCCATTTTTGGACCAAAACCATGGGTTATCCCCTTTGGAAAAGTGTCAACTTTTGGACCCTTTGAACTTCTTGTTTTCATAGCCTAGAAAGGCGTTTTTTGTTCTAGAATATCGTAAAAGACATTTTCCTGGCGTACATTGCCTAAAAAAAAAAGTTGAAAAAATGGCCATTTTTGGACCAAAACCATGGGTTAACCCCTTTGGAAAAGTGTCAATTTTTGGACTTTTTGAACTTCTTGTTTTTATAGCCTAGAAAAGGGTTTTTTCCTTCTAGAATGTCTTAAAAGACATTTTCCTGGCGTATATTGCCTAAAAAAAAAAGTCGGAAAAGGTGCCATTTTTGAACCAAAACTCTTTGGACAAATGACAATTTTTGGACTTTTTGAACGTCTGGTTTTTATAGCCTAGAAAGGCGGTTTTTCGTTCTAGAATATCGTTAAAAACATTTTCCTTGCCTATATTGAATAGAAAAAAAAACTTGGAAAAATGGCCATTTTTGGACCAAAACCATGGGTTAACCCGTTTGGACAAATGTCAATTTTTGGACTTTTTGAACTTCTTGTTTTTATAGCCTAGAAATTCGTTTTTTGTTCTAGAATATCGTAAAAGACATTTTCCTTCCCTATATTGCCTAAAAAAAAAAGTTGGAAAAATGTTAAGTTTTGGACTTTTTTAACTTCTTTTTTTTATAGCCTAAAAAGACGTTTTTTCGTTCTAGAATATCGTAAAAGACATTTTCCTTGCCTATATTGCCAAAAAAAAAAAGCAGGAAAAATGGCCATTTTTGGACCAAAACCATGGGTTAACCCCTTTAGAATAGTGTTAATTTTTGGACGTTTTGAATTTCTTATTTTTATAGCCTAGAAAGGCGTTTTTTCGTTTTAGAATATCGTAAAAGACATTTTCCTGATCTATATAGCCTAAAAAAAAAAAGTTGGAAAAATGGCCATTTTTGGACCAAAACCATAGGTTAACCCCCTTGGAAAAGTGTCAATTTTTTAACTCTTTGAATTTCTTCTTTTTGTAGCCTAGAAACGCGTTTTTTCGTTCTAGAATATCGTAAAAGACATTTTCCTTGCCTCTATTACCTAAAAAAGAAACTTAGAAAAATGGCCATTTTTGGACCAATAGCATGGGTTAACCCCTTTGGAAAAATGTCAATGTTTGGACTTTTTGAACTTCTTGTTTTTATAGCCTAGAAAGGCGTTTTTTCGTTCGAGAATATCGTAACAGACATTTTCCTGGCATATATTGCCTAAAAAAAAAAGTTGAAAAAAAGGCCATTTTTGGACCAAAACCATGGGTTAACACCTTTAGAAAAATGTCGATTCTTAGACTTTTTGAACTTATTGTTTTTATAGCCTAGAAAGGCGTTTTCTCGTTCTAGAATATCGAAAAACACATTTTCCTTGCCTATATTGCTTAACCAAAAATCTTCGAAAAAAGGCCATTTTTGGACCAAAATCATGGGTTAACCCCTTTGGAAAAATGTCAATTTTTGGACTTTTTGAACTTCTTGTTTTTATAGCCTAGAAAGGCGTTTTTTTGTTCTAGAATATCGTAAAAGATATTTTCCTTACGTACATTGCCTAAAAAAAAAAAGTTGGAAAAATGGCCATTTTTGGACTAAAACCATGGGTTAACCCCTTTGGTAAAATGTCAATTTTTGGACTTTTTGAACTTCTTTTTTTTATAGCCTAGAACGGCGTTTTTTCGTTTTAGAATATCGTAAAACACATTTTCCTGGCCCATATTGCCTAAAACAAAGAAGTTGAGAAAATGGCCATTTTTGGACCAAAACAATGGGTTAACCCCTTTGGAAAAGTGTCAATTTTTGGACTCTTTGAACTGCTTGTTTTTATAGCCTAGAAAAGGGTTTTTTCGTTCTAGAATGTCGTAAAAGACATTTTCCTGGCCTATATTGCCTTAAAAAAAAAGTTGGAAAAAGTGCCATTTTTGAACCAAAACCATGGATTAACCCCTTAGGAAAAATGACAATTTTTGGACTTTTTGAACATCTGGTTTTTATAGCTTAGATAGGCGTTTTTCGTTCTAGAATATCGTTAAAAACATTTTCCTTGACTATATTGCCTACAAAAAAAAAGTTGGACAAAAGGCCATTTTTGGACCAAAACCGTGGGTTAACTCCTTTGGAAAAATGTCAATTTTTGGACTTTTTGAACTTCTTGTTTTTATAGCCTAGAAAAGCGTTTTTTCGTTTTAGAATATCGTAAAAGACATTTTCCTGGCCTATATTGCCTAAAACAAAGAAGTTGAGAAAATGGCCATTTTTGGACCAAAACCGTGGGTTAACCCCTTTGGAGAAATGTCAATTTTTGGACTCTTTGAACTTGTTGTTTTCATAGCCTAGAAATTCGTTTTTTGTTCAAGAATATCGTAAAAGACATTTTCCTTGCCTATATTGCCAAGAAAAAACCTGGAAAAATGGCCAGTTTTGGACCAAAACCATGGGTTAACCCCTTTAGAAAAGTGTCAATTTTTGGACTCTTTGAACTTCTTGTTTTTATAGCCTAAAACGGCGTTTTTTCGTTCTAGAATATCGTAAAAGACATTTTCCTGGCCTATAATGCCTAAAAAAAAAGTTGAAAAAATGGCCATTTTTGGACCAAACCATGGGTTAACCCCTTTGGAAAAGTGTCAATTTTTAGACTCTTTTAACTTCTTGTTTTTATAGCAAAGAAAGTTGGAAAAATGGCCATTTTTGGACCAAACCATGGATTAACCCCTTTGGAAAAATGTCAATGTTTGGACTTTTTGAATTTCTTGTTTTTATAGCCTAAAAAGGCCTTTTTTCGCTCTACTATATCGTAAAAGACATTTTCCTGGCGTACATTGCTTAAAAAAAGAAGTTGGAAAAATGGCCATTTTTGTACCAAAACCAGGGGTAACCCCTTTTGAAAAGTGTCAATTTTTAGACTCTTTGAACTTCTTGTTTTTATAGCCTAGAAAAGCGTTTTTTAGTTCTAGAATATCGTAAAAGACATTTTCCTGGCCTATATTGCCTAAAAAAAAAACTTGAAAAAATGACATTTTTGGACCAAAACCATGGGTTAACCCCTTTGGTAAAATGTCAATTTTTGGACTTTTTGAACTTCTTTTTTTATAGCCTAGAAAAGCGTTTTTTCGTTTTAGAATATCGTAAAAGACATTTTCCTGGCCTCTATTGAGTGAAAAAGAAAGTTAGAAAAATGGCCATTTTTGGACCAAAAGCATGGGTTAACCCCTTTTTAAAAATGTCAATGTTTGGACTTTTTGAATTTCTTGTTTTTATAGCCTAAAAAGGCGTTTTTTCGTTCTACTGTATCGTAAAAGACATTTTCCTGGCGTACATTGCCAAAAAAAAGAAGTTGGAAAAATGGCCATTTTTGGACCAAAACCATGGGTTAACCCATTTAGTAAAGTGTCAATTTTTAGACTCTTTGAACTTCTTGTTTTTATAGCCTAGAAAAGCGTTTTTTAGTTCTAGAATATCGTAAAAGACATTTTCCTGGCCTATATTGCCTAAAAAAAAAACTTGAAAAAATGACATTTTTGGACCAAAACCATGGGTTAACCCCTTTGGAAAAATGTCAATGTTTGGACTTTTTGAATTTCTTGTTTTTATAGCCTAAAAAGACGTTTTTTCGTTCTACTATATCGTAAAAGACATTTTCCTGGCGTACATTGCCAAAAAAAAGAAGTTGGAAAAATGGCCATTTTTGGACCAAAACCATGGGTTAACCCCTTTAGAAAAGTGTCAATTTTTAGACTCTTTTAACTTCTTGTTTTTATAGCCAAGAAAAGCGTTTTTTTCTTCTAGAATATCGTAAAAGAATTTTTCCCTGCCTATATTGCGTAACGAAAAAATTTGTAAAAATGGCCATTTTTGGACCAAAACCATGGGTTAACCCCTTTAGAAAAATGTCAATTTTTGGACTCTTTGAACTTCTTGTTTTTATAGCCTAGAAAGGCGTTTTTTTCTTCTAGAATATCGTAAAAGAATTTTTCCTTGCCTATATTGCGTAACCAAAAAATTTGTAAAAATGGCCATTTTTGGACCAAAACCATGGATTAACCCCTTTTGAAATATGTCAACTTTTGGGTTTTTTGAACTTCATGTCTTTATATCCTAGAAAGACGTTTTTTCGTTCTAGAATATCGTAAAACACATTTTCCTGGCCTATATTGCCTAAAAAAAAAAGATGAAAAAAGCGACATTTCCGGACCAAAACCATGGGTTAACCCCTTTGGAAAAATGTCAATTTTTGGAGTTCTTGAACTTGTTGTTTTTATAGTCTAGAAAGACTTTTTTTTGTTCTAGAATATCGTAAAAGACATTTTCCTGGCCTATGTTGCCTAAAAAAAAAGTTTAGAAAAAAAGGCCATTTTTGGACCAAAACCGTGGGTTAACCCCTTTGGAAAAATGGCCATTTTCTGGACTTTTTGACGTTCTTGTTTTTATAGCCCAGAAAGGCGTTTTTTCGTTCTAGATGGCCATTTTTGGACCAAAACCATGGGTTAACCCCTTTGGAAAAATGTCAATTTTTGGACTTTTTGAACTTCTTGTCTTTATATGCTAGAAAGGCGTTTTTTTGTTCTAGAATATCGTAAAAGAATTTTTCCTTGCCTATATTCGCTACCCAAAAAATTTCTAAAAATGGCCATTTTTGGACCAAAACCATGGGTTAACCCTTTTAGAAAAATGTCAATTTTTGGACTTTTTGAATTTCTTGTTTTTCTTGCCTAGAATTGCGTTTTATTGTTCTAGAATATCGTAAAGACATTTTCCTGGCGTACATTGCCTAAAAAGAAAAAGTTGGACAAATGGCCATTTTTGGACCAAAACCATGGGTTAACCCCTTTGGAAAAATGTCAATTTTTGGACTTTTTGAACTTCTTGTTTTTATAGCCTAGAAAGACGTATTTTTGTTCTAGAATATTGTAAAAGACATTTTCCTTGTACAATGCCTAAAAAAAAAAGTTGGACAAATGGCCATTTTTGGACCAAAACCATGGGTTAACCCCTGTTGAAAAATGTCAATTTTTGGACTTTTTGACCTTCTTGTTTTTATAGCCTAGAAAGGCGTCTTTTGGGTTCTACAATACCGTAAAAGACATTTTCCTGGCGTACATTGCGTAAAAAAAAAAGTTGGACAAATTGCCATTTTTGGACCAAAACCATGGGTTAACCCCTGTGGAAAAATGTCAATTTTTGGACCTTTTAAACTTCTTGTTTTTATAGCCTAGAAAGCGTTTTTTCATTCTAGAATATCGCAAAAGACATTTTCCTTGCCTATATTGCTTAACCAAAAATCTTCGAAAAATGGCCATTTTTGGAGCAAAACCATGGGTTAACCCCTTTAGAAAAATGTCAATTTTTGGACTTTTTGAACTTCTTGTTTTTATAGCCTACAAAGGCGTTTTTTCGTTCTAGAATATCGTAAAAGACCTTTTCCTGGCCTATATTGCCTAAAAAGAAAGTTGGAAAAATGGCCATTTTTGGACCAAAACCATGGGTTAACCCCTTTGGAAAAATGTCAATTTTTGGACTTTTAGAACTTCTTGTTTTTATAGCCTAGAAAGGCGTTTTTTCGTCGTACAATATCGTAAAAGACATTTTGCTAGCCTATATTACCTAAAAAAAAAAAGTTCAAAAAATGGCCATTTTTGGACCAAAACCATGGGTTAACCCCTTTGGAAAAATGTCAATTTTTGGACTTTTTGAACTTCTTGTTTTTATAGACTAGAAAGGCGTTTTTTTTGTTCTAGAATATCGTAAAAGACATTTTCCTGGCGTGAATTGCCTAAAAAAAAAAATTTGGAAAAATGGCCATTTTTGGACCAAAACCATAGGTTAACCCCTTTGGAAAAATGTCAATTTTCGGACTTTTTGAACTTCTTGTTTTTATAGCCTAGAAAGCCGTTTTTTCCTTCTAGAATATCGTAAAAGACATTTTGCTAGCCTATATTGCCAAAAAAAAAAAAGTTGAAAAAATGCCCATTTTTGGACCAAAACCATGGGTTAACCCCTTTAGAAAAATGTCAATTTTTGGACTTTTTGAATTTCTTGTTTTTATAGCCTAGAAAAGCGTTTTTTAGTTCTAGAATATCGTAAAAGACATTTTCCTGGCCTATATTGCCTAAAACAAAAACTTGAAAAAATGCCATTTTTGGACCAAAACCATGGGTTAACCCCTTTGGAAAAATGTCAACTTTTGGACTTTTTGAACTTCTTGTTTTTATAGCCTAGTAAGGCGTTTTTTTCTTCTAGAATATCGTAAAAGAATTTTTCCTTGCCTATATTGCCTAACCAAAAAATTTTCAAAAATGGCTATTTTTGGACCAAAACCATGGGTTAACCCCTTTAGAAAAATGTCAATTTTTGGACTTTTTGAACTTCTTTTTTTTCTAGCCCTGAAAGGCGTTTATTTGTTCTAGAATATGGCAAAAGACATTTTCCTTGCCTATATTGCTTAACCAAAAATTTCCGAAAAATGGCCATTTTTGGACCAAAGCCATGGGTTAACCCCTTTGGAAAAATGTCAATTTTTGGTCTTTTTGAATTTCTTGTTTTTATAGCCTAGAAAGGCGTTTATTCGTTCTAGAATATCGTAAAAGACATTTTGCTAGCCTATATTGCCGAAAAAAAAAAGGTTCAAAAATGGTCATTTTTGGACCAAAACCATGGGTTAACCTCTTTGGAAAAATGTCAATTTTTGGACTTTTTGAACTTCTTGTTTTTATAGCCTAGAAAGGCGTTTTTTTTTGTTCTAGAATATCGTAAAAGACATTTTCATGGCGTACATTGCCCAAAAAAGAAAGTTGGACAAATGGCCATTTTTGGACCAAAACCATGGGTTAACCCCTTTTGAAAAATGTCAATTTTTGGACTTTTTGAACATCGAGTCTTTATATCCTAGAAAGGCGTTTTTTCGTTCTAGAATATCGTAAAAGACATTTTCATGGCGTACATTGCCTAAAAAAAAAAAGTCGGACAAATGGCCATTTTTGGACCAAAACCATGGGTTAATCCCTTTGGAAAAATGTCAATTTTTGAACTTTTTTAACTTCATGTCTTTATATCCTAGAAAGGCGTTTTTTCGTTCTAGAATATCGTATAAGACATTTTCCTGGCCTATATTGCTTAACAAAAAAGAGATGAAAAAAAGGGACGTTTTTGGACCAAAACCATGGGTTAACCCCTTTGGAAAAATGTCAACTTTTTTACTTTTTGATCTTGTTGTTTTTATAGCCTAGAAAGGCGTTTTTTCGTTCTAGAATATCGTAAAAGACATTTTCCTTGCCTCTATTGCCTAAAAAAGAAAGTTGGAAAAATGGCCAGTTTTGGACCAAAAGCATGGGTTAACCCCTTTGGAAAAAAGTCAATGTTTGGACTTTTTGAATTTCTTGTTTTTATAGCCTAAAAAGGCGTTTTTTCGTTCTACTATATCGTAAAAGACATTTTCCTGGCGTACATTGCAAAAAAAAAGAAGTTGGAAAAATGGCCATTTTTGGACCAAAACCATGGGTTAACCCCTTTAGAAAAGTGTCAATTTTTAGACTCTTTGAACTTCTTGTTTTTATAGACTAGAAAAGCGTTTTTTAGTTCTAGAATATCGTAAAAGACATTTTCCTGGCCTATATTGCCTAAAAAAAAAAGTTGGACAAATGGCCATTTTTGGACCAAAACCATGGGTTAACCCCTTTGGAAAAATGTCAATTTTTGGACTTTTTGAACCTCTTGTTTCTAGAGCCTAGTAAGGCGTTTTTTCGTTCTAGAATATCGTAGAAGACGTTTTCCTAGCCTATATTGTCGAAAAAAAAAATTGAAAAAATGGCCATTTTTGGACCAAAACCATGTGTTAACCCCTTTGGAAAAATGACAATTTTTGGACTTTTTGAACTTCATGTCTTTATATCCTAGAAAGGCGTTTTCTCGTTCTAGAATATCGTAAAAGACATTTTCCTTGCCTATATTGCCAAAACAGAAAGCTGGAAAAATGGCCATTTTTGGACCAAAACCATGGGTTAACCCCTATGGAAAAATGTCAACTTTTGGACTTTTTGAACTTGTTGTTTTTATAGCCTAGAAAGTTGTTTTTTCGTTCAAGAATATCGTAAAAGACATTTTCCTTGCCTCTATTGCCTAAAAAAGAAAGTTAGAAAAATGGCCATTTTTGGACCAAAAGCATGGGTTAACCCCTTTGGAAAAATGTCGATGTTTGGACCTTTTCAATTTCTTGTTTTTATAGCCTAAAAAGGCGTTTTTTCGTTCTACTATATCGTAAAAGACATTTTCCTGGCGTACATTGCCAAAAAAAAGAAGATGGAGAAATGGCCATTTTTGGACCAAAACCATGGGTTAACCCTTTTAGAAAAGTGTCAATTTTTAGACTCTATGAACTTCTTGTTTTTATAGCCTATAAAAGCGTTTTTTAGTTCTAGAATATCGTAAAAGACATTTTCCTGGCCTATATTGCCCAAAAAAAAAACTTGAAAAAATGCCATTTTTGGACCAAAACCATGGGTTAACCCGTTTGGAAAAATGTCAACTTTTGGAGTTTTTGAACTTGTTGTTTTTATAGCCTAGAGAGGCGTTTCTTAGTTCTACAATATCGTAAAAGACATTTTCCTTGCCTATATTGCCTAACCAAAAAATTTGTAAAAATGGCCATTTTTGGACCATAACCATGGGTTAACCCCTTTAGAAAAATGTCAATTTTGGGACTTTTTGAACTTCTTGTTTCTAGAGCCTTGAAAGGCGTTTTTTTGTTCTAGAATATCGTAAAGACATTTTCCTGGAGTACATTGCCTAAAAAAAAAAAGTTGGACAAATGGCCATTTTTGGACCAAAACCATAGGTTAACCCCGTAGGAAAAATGTCAATTTTTGAACATTTTAACTTCATGTCTCTATATCCTAGAAGAGGTGTTTTTTCGTTCTAGAATATCGTAAAAGAAATTTTCCTGACCTATATTGCTTAAGAAAAAAGAGATTAAAAAAGGGACGTTTTTGGACCAAAACCATGGGTTAACCCCTTTGGAAAAATGTCAATTTTTGGACTTTTTGAACTTCTTGTTTCCAGAGCCTAGAAAGGCGTTTTTTCGTTCTAGAATATCGTAAAAGACATTTTCCTGGAGTACATTGCCTAAAAAAAAAAAGTTGGACAAATGGCCATTTTTGGACCAAAACCATGGGTTAACCCCTTAGGAAAAATGTCAATTTTTGAACATTTTAACTTCATCTCTCTATATCCTAGACAGGCGTTTTTTCGTTCTAGAATATCGCAAAAGAAATTTTCCTGGCCTATATTGCTTAAGAAAAAAGAGATGAAAAAATGGCCATTTTTGGACCAAAACCATGGGTTAACCCCTTTGGAAAAATGGCCATTTTCTGGACTTTTTGACCTTCTTCTTTTTATAGCCTAGAAAGGCGTTTCTTCGTTCTAGAATATCGTAAAAGAAATTTTCCTCGCCTATATTGCTTAAGAAAAAAGAGATGAAAAAAGGGACGCTTTTACCAAAACCATGGGTTAACCCCTTTGGAAAAATGTCAATTTTTGGACTTTTTGAACTTCTTGTTTCTAGAGCCTAGAAAGGCGTTTTTTCGTTCTAGAATATCGTAAAAGACATTTTCCTAGCCTATATTGCCTAAAAAAAAAATGAAAAAAAGGCCATTTTTGGACCAAAACCATGTGTTAACCCCTTTGCAAAAATGTCAATTTTTGGACTTTTTGAACTTGTTGTTTTTATAGCCTAGAAAGGCTTTGTTTTGTTCTAGAATATCGTAAAACACATTTTCCTGGCGTACACTGCCTAACAAAAAAAAGTTGGAAAAAGTGCCATTTTTGGACCAAAACCATGGGTTAACCCCTTTGGAAAAATGTCAACTTTTGGACTTTTTGAACTTCATGTCTTTATATCCTAGAAAGGCGTTGTTTCGTTCTAGAATATCGTAAAACACATTTTCCTGGCCTATATTGCCTTAAAAGAAAAAGATGAAAAAAGCGACATTTCCGGACCAAAACCATGGGTTAAACCCTTAGGAAAAATGTCAATTTTTGGACTTCTTGAACTTGTTGTTTTTATAGCCTAGAAAGGCTTTTTTTTGTTCTAGAATATCGTAAAAGACATTTTCCTGGCCTATATTGCCTAAAAAAAAAAATTTGAAAACAAGGCCATTTTTGGACCAAAACCATGGGTTAACCCCTTTGGAAAAATGTCAATTTTTGAACTTTTTTAACTTCATGTCTTTATATCCTAGAAAGGCGTTTTTTCGTTCTAGAATATCGTAAAAGAAATTTTCCTGGCCTATATTGCTTAAGAAAAGAGAGATGAAAAAAGAGACGTTTTTGGACCAAAACCATGAGTTAACCCCTTTGGAAAAATGTCAATTTTTGGACTTTTTGAACTTCTTGTTTCTAGATCCTAGAAAGGCGTTTTTTCGTTCTAGAATATCGCAAAAGATATTTTTCTGGCCTATATTGCCTAAAAAAAAAGTTGAAAAAATGGCCATCTTTGGACCAGAACAATGGGTTAACCCCTTTGGAAAAATGTCAATATTTGGACTTTTAGAACTTGTTTTTTTTATAGCCTACACAGGCGTTTTTTTGTTCTAGAATATCGTAAAAGACATTTTGCTAGCCTATATTGCCTAAAAAAATAAAGTTCCAAAAATGGCCATTTTTGGACCAAAACCATGGGTTAACCCCTTTGGAAAAATGTCAATTTTTGGACTTTTTGAACTTCATGTCTTTATATCCTAGAAAGGCGTTTTTTCGTTCTAGAATATCGTAAAAGACATTTTCCTGGCGTACATTGCGTAAAAAGAAAAAGTTGGACAAATGGCCATTTTTGGACCAAAACCATGGGTTAACCCCTGTGGAAAAATGTCAATTTTTGGACTTTTTAAACTTCTTGTTTTTATAGCCTAGAAAGGCGTTTCTTCGTTCTAGAATATCGTAAAAGACATTTTCCTAGCCTATAGTGCCTAAAAATAAAAGGTTCACAAAATGCCCATTTTTGGACCAAAACCATGGGTTAACCAGTTTAGCAAAATGTCAATGTTTGGACTTTTTGAACTTCTTGCTTTTATAGCCTAGAAAGGCGTTTTTTCGTTCTAGAATATTGCAAAACACATTGACCTTGCCTATACTCCTTAACCGAAAATGTTCGAAAAATGGCCATTTTTGGACCAAAACCATGGGCTAACCCCTTTGGAAAAATGTCAATTTTTGGACTTTTTAAACTTCTTGTTTTTATAGCCTAGAAAGACGTTTTTTTGTTCTAGAATATCGTAAAAGACATTTTCCTTGCGTACAATGCCTAAAAAAAAAAAAGTTGGACAAATGGCCATTTTGGGACCAAAACCATGGGTTAACCCGTTTAGAAAAATGTCAATTTTTGGACTTTTTGAACTTCATGTCTTTATATCCTAGAAAGGCGTCTTTTCGTTCTAGAATATCGTAAAAGATATTATCCTGGCCTATATTGCCTCAAAAAAAAAAGGTTGAAAAAATAGCCAATTTTGGAGCAAAACCATGGGTTAACCCCTTTGGAAAAATGTCAATTTTTGGACTTTTTGAACTTCTTGTTTTTATAGACTAGAAAGACGTTTTTTCGTTCTAGAACATCGTAAAAGACATTTTCCTGGCCTACATTGCCTAAAAAAAAAGTTGAAAAAATGGCCATTTTTGGACCAAAACCATGGGTTAACCCCTTTGGAAAAATGTCAATTTTTGGACTTTTTAAACTTCTTGTTTTTTAAAGCCTATAAAGAAGTTTTTTCGTTCTAGATCATCGTAAAAGACATTTTCCTGGCCTACATTGCCTAAAAAAAAAAGTTGAAAAAATGGCCATTTTTGCACTAAAACCATGGGTTAACCCCTGTGGAAAAATGTCAATTTTTGGACTTTTTGATCTTTTTGTTTTTATAGTCTAGAAAGGCGTTTTTTCGTTCTAGAATATCGTAAAAGACATTTTCCTGGCCTATATTGCCTAAAAAAAAGTTGGAAAAATGGCCATTTTTGGACCAAAACCATGGGTTAACCCCTTTGGAAAAATGTCAATTTTTGGACTTTTTGAACTTCTTGTTTTTATAGCCTAGAAAGACCTTTTTTTGTTCTAGCTTATCGTAAAAGACATTTTCCTTGCGTACAATGCCTAAAAAAAAAAAAAGTTGGACAAATGGCCATTTTTGGACCAAAACCATGGGTTAACCCCGTTTGGAAAAATGTCAATTTTTTGACTCTTTAAACTTCTTGTTTTTATAGTCTAGAAAGGCGTTTTTTCGTTCTAGAATATCGTAAAAGACATTTTCCTGGCCTACATTGCGTAAAAACAAAAGTTGGACAAATGGCCATTTTTGGACCAAAACCATGGGTTAACCCCTGTGGAAAAATGTCAAGGTTTGGACCTTTTGAACTTCTTGTTTTTATAGCCCAGAAAGGCGTTTTTTCCTTCTAGAATATCGTAAAAGACATTTTCCTAGCCTATATTGCCTAAAAAAAAAAAAGTTGTAAAAATGGTCATTTTTGGACCAAAACCATGGGTTAACCCGTTTGGAAAAATGTCAATTTTTGGACCTTTTGAACTTGTTGTTTTTATAGCCTAGAAAGGCGTTTTTTCGTTTTAGAAGATTGTAAAAGACATTTTCCTAGCCTATATTGGCTAACAAAAAAATTTGGAAAAATGCCCATTTTTGGACTTTTTTAACTTCTTGTTTTTATAGCCTAGAAAGGCGTTTTTCGTTCTAGAATATCGTAAAAGACATTTTGCCAGCCTATCTTGCCTAAAAAATAAAAGTTAAAAAAATGGTCATTTTTGGACCAGAATCATGGGTCAAACCCTTTGAAAAAATGTTAATTTTTGGGCTTTTTGAACTATTTGTTTTTATAGCCTAGAAAGGCGTTTTCTCGTTGTAGAATATCGTGAAAGTACATTTTTCTGGCCTATATTTGCTAAAAAAAAAAGTTGAAAAAATGGCAATTTTTGTACCAAAACCATGGGTTAACCACTTTGGAAAAATGTCAATTTTTGGTCTTTTTGAACTTCCTGTCTTTATAGCCTGGAAATGCCTTTTCTCGTTCTTGAATATCGTAATAGACATTTTCCTGGCGTACATTACATAAAAAAAAAAAGTTTGAAAAATGGCCATTTTTCGACCAAAACCATGGTTAACCCCTTGGGAGAAATGTATATTTTTGGACTTTTTGATCTTCTTGTTTTTATACCCTTGAAAGGCATTTTTTGGTTCTAGAATATCGTAAAAGACATTTTCATGGCATACATTGCCTAAAAAAAAAAAGTTGGAAAAATGGCCATTTTTGCACCAAAACCATGGGTTAACCCCTTTTGAAAAATGTTAATTTTTGGACTTTTTCAACTTCTTGGGTTGATATCCTAGAAAGGCGTTTTTTCGCTCTAGAATATCGATAAACACATTTTCCTTGCCTACATTGCTTAACCAAAAATCTTCGAAAAATGGCAATTTTTGGACCAACACCATGGGTTAACCCCTTTGGAAAAATGTCAATTTTTGGACTTTTTGAACTTCTTGTTTTTATAGCCTAGAAAGGCGTTTTTTCGTTCTAGAATATCGTAAAAGACATTTTCCTAGCCTATATTGCCTAAAAAAAAAAGTTGGAAAAATGGCCATTTTTGGACCAAAACTATGGGTTAACCCCTTTGGAAAAATGTCAATTTTTGGACTTTTTGAACTTCTTGTTTTTATAGCCTAGAAAGGCGTTTTTTCGTTCTAGAATATCGTAAAAGACATTTTCCTGGCCTATATTGCCTAAAAAAAAAAAGTTGAAAAAAATGGCAATTTTTGGACCAAAACCATGGGTTAACCCCTTTGGAAAAATGTCAATTTTTGGACTTATGGAACTTCTTGCTTTTATAGCCTAGAAAATCGTTTTTTCGTTTTAGAATATTGTAAAAGACATTTTTCTAGCCTATATTGCCTAAAGAAAAAATTTGGAAAAATGGCCATTTTTGGACTTTTTTATATTCTTGTTTTTATAGCCTAGAAAGGCGTTTATTCGTTCTAGAATATCGTAAAAGACATTTTCCAAGCCTATATTGCCTAAAAAATAAAAGTAGAAAAAATGGCCATTTTTGGACCAAAACCATGGGTTAAGCCCTTTAGAAAAATGTCAATTTTTGGATTTTTTGAACTTCTTGTTTTTATAGGCTAGAAAGGCGTTTTTTCGTTGTAGAATATCGATAAAGACAATTTCCTTGCATATATTGCTTAGCCAAAAATCTTCGAAAAATGGCAATTTTTGGACCAACACCATGGGTTAACCCCTTTGGAAAAATGTCAATTTTTAGACTTTTTGAACTTCTTGTTTTTATAGAGTAGAAAGGCGTTTTTTTTGTTCTAGAATATCGTAAAAGACATTTTCCTGGCGTACATTGCCTAAAAAAAAAAAGTTGGAAAAATGGCCTTTTTGGACCAAAACCATGGGTTAACCCCTTTAGAAAAATGTCAATTTTTGGACTTTATGAATTTCTTGTTTTTATACCCTAGAAAGGCGTTTTTTCGTTCTAGACTATCGCAAAAGACATTTTTATGGCCTATATTGCCTAAAGAGAAAAGTTGAAAAAATGGTCATTTTTGGACCAAAACCATGGGTTAACCCCTTTGGAAAAATGTCAATTTTTGGAGTTTTTGAACTGGTTGTTTTTTTAGCCCAGACAGGGGTTTTTTCGTTCTAGAATATCGTAAAAGATATTTTGCTAGCCTATATTGGCTAAAAAAAAAAGTCCCAAATATGGCCATTTTTGGACCAAAACCATGGGTTAACCCCTTTGGACAAATGTCAATTTTTGGCGTTTTGAACTTCTTGTTTTTATAGCCTAGAAAGGCGTTTTTTCGTTTTAGAATATCGTAAAAGACATTTTCCTGGCCTATATTGCCTAAGGAAAAAATTTGGAAAAATGGCCATTTTTGGACTTTTTTAACTTCTTGTTTTTATAGCCTAGAAAGGCGTTTATTTGTTCTAGAATATCGTAAAAGACATTTTGCTAGCCTATATTGCCTAAAAAATAAAAGTAGAAAAAATGACCATTTTTGGACCAAAACCATGGGTTAAGCCCTTAAGAAAAATGTCAATTTTTGGATTTTTTGAACTTCTTGTTTTTATAGGCTAGAAAGGCGTTTTTTCGTTCTAGAATATCGTAAAAGATATTTTTCTAGCCTATATTGCCTAAACAAAAACGTTGGAAAAATGGCCATTTTTGGACCAAAACTATGGGTTAACCCCTTTACAAAAATGTTAATTTTTGGACTTTTTGAACTTCTTGTTTTTATAGCCTAGAAAGGCGTTTTTTCGTTCTAGAATATCGTAAAACATATTTTCCTGGCCTATATTCCATAAAAAAAAAAAGTTGAAAAAAATGGCCATTTTTGGACCAAAACCATGGGTTAACCCCTTTGGAAAAATGTCAATTTTTGGACTTTTTGAACTTCTTGTTTTTATGGCCTAGAAAGGCGTTTTTTCGTTCTAGAATATCGATAAAGACATTTTCCTTGCCTATATTGCTTAACCAAAAATCTTCGAAAAATGGCCATTTTGGGACCAACACCATGGGTTAACCACTTTGGAAAAATGTTAATTTTTGGACTTTTTTAACTTCTTGTTTTTATAGCCTAGAAAGGCGTTTTCTTGTTCTAGAATATCGTAAAAGTACATTTTTCTGGCCTATATTGCCTTAAAAAAAAAAGTTAAAAAAACGGCCATTTTTGGACCAAAACCATGGGTTAACCCCTTTGGAAAAATGTCAATTTTTGGGCTTTTTGAACTTCTTGTCCTTATAGCCTGGAAAGACTTTTTCTCGTTCCGGAATATCGTAATAGACATTTTCCTGGCGTACATTGCATGAAAAAGAAAAGTTTGAAAAATGGCCATTTTTGGACCAAAACCATGGGTTAACCTCTTTGGAGAAATGTCAATTTTTGGACTTTTTGAACTTCTTGTTTTTATACCCTTGAAAGGCATTTTTTGGTTCTAGAATATCGCAAAAGACTTTTTCATGTCGTACATTGCCTAAAAAAAAAAAAGTTGGAAAAATGGCCATTTTTGGAGCAAAACCATGGGTTAACCCCTTTGGAAAAATGTTTATTTTTGTACTTTTTGAACTTCTTGCCTTTATATCCTAGAAAGGCGTTTTCTCCTTCTAGAATATCGCAAAAGACATTTTTCTTGCCTATATTGCTTAACCAAAAATCTTCGAAAAATGGCCATTTTTGGAGCAAAACCATGGGTTAACCCCTTTGGAAAAATGTCAATTTTTGGCCTTTTTCAGCTTCTTGTTTTTATAGCCTAGAAAGGCGTTTTTTGGTTCTAAAATATCGTAAAAGAAATTTTCTTGGCCTATGTTGCCTAAAAAAAAAAGTTGAAAAAATGGCCATTTTTGAACCAAAATCATGGCTTAATCCCTTTGGAAAAATGTCAATTTTTGGACTTTTTGAACTTCCTGTTTTTATAGCCTAGAAAGGCGTTTTTTCGTTCTAGAATATCGTAAAACACATTTTCCTGGCCTATATTGCCTAAAAAAAAAAAGTTGAAAAAAATGGCCATTTTTGGACCAAAACCATGGGTTAACCCCTTTGGAAAAATGTCAATTTTTGGACTTTTTGAACTTCTTGTTTTTATAGCCTAGAAAGGCGTTTTTTCATTCTAGAATATCGATAAAGACATTTTCCTTGCCTATATTGCTTAACCAAAAATCTTCGAACAATCGCCATTTTGGGACCAACACCATGGGTTAACCCCTTTGGAAAAATGTCAATTTTTGGACTTTTTGAACTTCTTGTTTTTATAGCCTAGAAAGGCGTTTTTTCGTTCTAGAATATCCTAAATGACATTTTCCTGGACTATATTGCCTAAAAAAAAAAAGTTGAAAAAATGGCCATTTTTGGACCAAAACCATGTGTTAACCCCTTTGGAAAAATTTCAATTTTTGGACTTTTTGAACTTCTTGTTTTTATAGCCTAGAAAGGCGTTTTTTCGTTCTACAATATCGTTAAAGACATTTTCCTGGCCTATATTGCCTAAAAAAAAAAAGTTGAAAAAATGGCCATTTTTGGACAAAATCCTTGGGTTAACCCCTTTGGAAAAATGTCAATTTTTGGACTTTTTGAACTTCTTGTTTTTATAGCCTAGAAAGGCGTTTTTTCGTTCTAGAATATCGTAAAAGACATTTTCCTGGCCTATATTGCCTAAAAAAAAAAAGTTGAAAAAATGGCCATTTTTCGACCAAAACCAGGGGTTAAGCCCCTTGAAAAAATGTCAATTTTTGGACTTTTTGAACTTCTTGTTTTTATAGCCTAGAAAGGCGTTTTCTCGTTCTAGAATATCGTAAAAGTACATTTTTCTGGCCTATATTGCCTTAAAAAAAAAAGTTAAAAAAACGGCCATTTTTGGACCAAAACCATGGGCTAACCACTTTGGAAAAATGTCAATTTTTGGGCTTTTTGAACTTCTTGTCCTTATAGCCTGGAAAGGCTTTTTCTCGTTCCTGAATATCGTAATAGACATTTTCCTGGCGTACATTGCATAAAAAAGAAAAGTTTGAAAAATGGCCATTTTTGGACCAAAACCATGGGTTAACCCCTTTGGAAAAATGTTAATTTTTGGACTTTTTTAACTTCTTGCCTTTATATCCTAGAAAGGCGTTTTTTCCTTCTAGAATATCGCAAAAGACATTTTTTTTGCCTATATTGCTTAACCAAAAATCTTCGAAAAATGGCCATTTTTGGAGCAAAACCATGGGTTAACCCCTTTGGAAAAATCTCAATTTTTGGCCTTTTTCAACTTCTTGTTTTTATAGCCTAGAAAGGCGTTTTTTCGTTCTAAAATATCGTAAAAGACATTTTCCTAGCCTATATTGCCTAAAAAAAAAAGTTGAAAAAAAGGCCATTTTTGGACCAAAATCATGGGTTAATCCCTTTGGAAAAATGTCAATTTTTCAACTTTTTGAACTTCTTGTTTTTAAAGCCTAGAAAGGCGTTTTTTCGTTCAAGAATATCGTAAAACACATTTTCCTGGCCTATATTGCCTAAAAAAAAAAAGTTGAAAAAAATGGCCATTTTTGGACCAAAACCATGGGTTAACCCCTTTGGAAAAATGTCAATTTTTGGACTTTTTGAACTTCTTGCCTTTATATCCTAGAAAGGCGTTTTTTCCTTCTAGAATATCGCAAAAGACATTTTTTTTGCCTATATTGCTTAACCAAAAATCTTCGAAAAATGGCCATTTTTGGAGCAAAACCATGGGTTAACCCCTTTGGAAAAATGTCAATTTTTGGCCTTTTTCAACTTCTTGTTTTTATAGCCTAGAAAGGCGTTTTTTCGTTCTAAAATATCGTAAAAGACATTTTCCTAGCCTATATTGCCTAAAAAAAAAAGTTGAAAAAATGGCCATTTTTGGACCAAAACCATGGGTTAATCCCTTTGGAAAAATGTCAATTTTTGGACTTTTTGAACTTCTTGTTTTTATAGCCTAGAAAGGCGTTTTTTCGTTCAAGAATATCGTAAAACACATTTTCCTGGCCTATATTGCCTAAAAAAAAAAAGTTGAAAAAAATGGCCATTTTTGGACCAAAACCATGGGTTAACCCCTTTGGAAAAATGTGAATTTTTGGACTTTTTGAACTTCTTGTTTTTATAGCCTAGAAAGGCGTTTTTTCGTTCTAGAATATCCTAAATGACATTTTCCTGGACTATATTGCCTAAAAAAAAGGGTTAAAAAAATGGCCATTTTTGTACGAAAACCATGGGTTAACCCATTTGGAAAAATGTCAATTTTTGGACTTTTTGAACTTCTTGTTTTTATAGCCTAGAAAGGCGTTTTTTCGTTCTAGAATATCCTAAAAGACATTTTCCTGGGCTATATTGCCTAAAAAAAAAAGGTGAAAAAATGGCCATTTTTGGACCAAAACCATGGGTTAACACCTTTGGAAAAATGTCAATTTTTGGACTTTTTGAACTTCTTGTTTTTATAGCCTACAAAGGCGTTTTTTCTTTCTTGAATATCGTAAAAGACATTTTCCTGGCCTATATTGCCGAAACAAAAAAAGTTGAAAAAATGGCCATTTTTGGACCAAAACCATGGGTTAACCCCTTTGGAAAAATGTCAATTTTTAGACTTTTTGAACTTCTTGTTTTTATAGCGTAGAAAGGCGTTTTTTCGTTCTACAATATCGTAAAAGACATTTTCCTGGCCTATATTGCCTAAAAACAAAAAGTTGAAAAAATGGCCATTTTTGGATAAAAACCTTGGGTTAACCCCTTTGGAAAAATGTCAATTTTTAGACTTTTTGAACTTCTTGTTTTTATAGCCTAGAAAGGCGTTTTATCGTTCTAGAATATCGTAAAAGACATTTTCCTGGCGTATATTGCCTAAAAAAAAAAAGTTGAAAAAATGGCCATTTTTGGGCCAAAACCATGGGTTAACCCCTTTGGATAAATTTCAATTTTTGGACTTTTTGAACTTCTTGTTTTTATAGCCTTGAAAGGCGTTTTTTCGTTCTAAAATATTGTAAAAGACATTTTCCTTCCCTCTATTGCCCAAGAAAAAAACTTGGAAAAATGGCCATTTTTGGACCAAAACCATGGGTTAACCTCTTCGGAGAAATGTCAATTTTTTGACTTTTTAAACTTCTTGTTTTTATAGCCTAGAAAGGCGTTTTTTTGTTCTAGAATATCGTAAAAGACATTTTCCTGGGCTATATTACCTAAAAAAAAAAGATTATTGCTTAACCAAAAATCTTCGAAAAATGGCCATTTTGGGACCAACACCATGGGTTAACCCCTTTGGAAAAATGTTAATTTTTGGACTTTTTGAACTTCTTGTTTTTATAGCCTAGAAAGGCGTTTTTTCGTTCTACAATATCGTAAAAGACATTTTCCTGGGCTATATTGCCTAAAAAAAAAAGTTTAAAAAATGGCCATTTTTGGACCAAAACCATGGGTTAACACCTTTGGAAAAATGTCAATTTTTGGACTTTTTGAACTTCTTGTTTTTATAGCCTAAAAAGGCGTTTTTTCGTTCTAGAATATCGTAAAAGACATTTTCCTGGCCTATATTGCCAAAAAAAAAAAGTTGGAAAAATGGCCATTTTTGGACCAAAACCATGGGTTAACCCCTTTGGAAAAATGTCAATTTTTGGACTTTTTGAACTTCTTGTTTTTATAGCCTAGAAAGGCGTTTTTTCGTTCTACAATATCGTAAAAGACATTTTGCTAGGCTATATTGCCTAAAAACAAAAAGTTGAAAAAATGGCCATTTTTGGACAAAAACCTTGGGTTAACCCCTTTGGAAAAATGTGAATTTTTAGACTTTTTGAACTTCTTGTTTTTATAGCCTAGAAAGGCGTTTTTTCGTTCTAGAATATCGTAAAAGACATTTTCCTTGCGTATATTGCCTAAAAAAAAAAAGTTGAAAAAATGGCCATTTTTGGGCCAAAACCATGGGTTAACCCCTTTGGATAAATTTCAATTTTTGGACTTTTTGAACTTCTTGTTTTTATAGCCTTGAAAGGCGTTTTTTCGTTCTAAAATATTGTAAAAGACATTTTCCTTCCCTGTATTGCCCAAGAAAAAAACTTGGAAAAATGGCCATTTTTGGACCAAAACCATGGGTTAACCTCTTCGGAGAAATGTCAATTTTTTGACTTTTTAAACTTCTTGTTTTTATAGCCTAGAAAGGCGTTTTTTTGTTCTAAAATATCGTGAAAGACATTTTCGTGGCGTACATTCCCTAAAAAAAGAAGTTGGAAAAATGGTCATTTTTGGACCAAAACCATGAGTTAACCCCCTTGGAAAAATGTCTATTTTTGGACTTTTTGAACTTCTTGTTTTTATAGCCTAGAAAGGCGTTTTTTCGTTGTAGAATATCGTAAAAGACATTTTCCTGGGGTACATTGCCTAAAAAAAAAAAGTTGGAAAAATGGCCATTTTTGGCCTTTTGGAACTTCTTGTTTTTATAGCCTAGAAAGGCGTTCTTTCGTTCTAGAATATCGTAAAAGACATTTTTCTAGCCTATATTGCCTAAGAAAAAAATTTTGAAAAATGGCCATTTTTGGACCAAAACCATGGGTTAACCCCTTTGGAAAAATGTAAAGTTTTGGGCTTTTTGAACTTCTTGTTTTTATAGCCTAGAAAGGCGTTTTTTCGTTCTAGAATATCGTAAAAGATATTTTCCTTCCCTATATTGCTTAACCAAAAATCTTCGAAAAATGGCCATTTTTGGACCAAAACCATAGGTTAACCCCTTTGGAAAAAATGTCAATTTTTGGACTTTTTGAACTTCTTGTTTTTATAGCCTAGAAAGGCGTTTTTTCGTTCTAGAATATCGTAAAAGACATTTTCCTTCGCTATATTGCCTAACAAAAAAACTTGGAAAAATGGCCATTTTTGGACCAAAACCATGGGTTAACCCCTTTGGAGAAATGTCAATTTTTTGACTTTTTAAACTTCTTGTTTTTATAGCCTAGAAAGGCGTTTTTTCGTTCTAGAATATCATGAAAGACATTTTCCTGGCGTACATTGCCTAACAAAAAAAGTTGGAAAAATTGCCATTTTTGGACCAAAACCATGGGTTAACCCCTTTGGAAAAATGTGAATTTTTGGACTTTTTGAACTTCTTGTCTTTATATCCTAGAGAGGCGTTTTTTTTTTCTAGAATATCGTAAAAGACATTTTCTTTGGCTATATTGCCTAAAAAAAAACTTGGAAAAATGGCCATTTTTGGACCGAAACCATAGGTTAACCCCTTTGGAAAAATGTCAATTTTTGGACTTTTTGAACTTTTTTTTTTTAGCCTAGAAAGGCGTTTTTTCGTTCTAGAATATCGCAAAAGACATTTTCCTGGCGTTCATTGCCTAAAAAAAGAAGTTGGAAAAAGTGCCATTTTTGGACCAAAACCATGGGTTAACCCCTTTGGAAAAATGTCAACTTTTGGACTTTTTGAACTTCTTGTTTTTATAGAGTAGAAAGGTGTTTTTTTCTTCTAGAATATCGTAAAAGAAATTTTCCTTGCCTATATTGCCTAACCAAAAAATTTGTAAAAATGGCCATTTTTGGACCAAAACCATGGGTTAACCTCTTTGGAAAAATGTCAATTTTTGGACTTTTTGAATTTCTTGTTTTTATAGCGTAGAAAGGCGTTTGTTTTTTCTAGAAGGTCGTAGAAGACATTTTCCTTGCCTATATTGCCTAAAAAAGAAAGTTGGTAAGATGGTCATTTTTGGACCACAACCATGGGTTAACTCCTTTAGAAAAATGTCAATTTTTGGACTTTTTGAACTTCTTGTTTTTATAGCCTAGAAAGGCGTTTTTTCGTTCTAGAATATCGTAAAAGACATTTTCCTGGCCTATATTGCCTAAAAAAAGAAAAGGTTTAAAAATGGCCATTTTTGGACCAAAACCATGGGTTAACCCCTTTGGAAAAATGTCAGTTTTTGGACTTTTTGAACTTGTTGTTTTTATAGCCTAGAAATTTGTTTTTTCGTTCTAGAATATCGTAAAAGACATTTTTCTGGTCTATATTGCCTAAAAAAAAAGTTGGAAAAATGGCCATTTTTGGACAAAAACCATGGGTTAACCCCTTTGGAAAAATGTCAATTTTAAGACTTTTTGAACTTCTTGTTTTTATAGGCTAGAAAGGCGTTTTTTCATTCTAGAATATCGCAAAAGAGATTTTCCTGGCGGACATTGCCTAAAAAAAGAAGTTCGAAAAATGGCCATTTTTGGACCAAATCCATGGGTTAACCCCTTTGGAAAAATGTCAATTTTTGGACTTTTTGAACTTCTTGTTTTTATAGCCTAGAAAGGCGTTTTTTCGTTCTAGAATATCGTAAAAGACATTTTCCGGGGCTGTAGTGCCTAAAAAAAGAAGATTGAAAAATGGCCATTTTTGGACCAAAACTATGGGTTAACCCCTTTGGAAAAATCTCAGTTTTTCTATTTTTTGAACTGCTTGTTTTTATAGGTTAGAAAGGCGTTTTTTCGTTCTAGAATATCTTAAAACACATTTTCCTAGCCTATATTGCCTAAAAAAGAGTTGGAAAAATGGCCATTTTTGGACTTTTTGAAGTTCTTTTTTTTTATAGCGTAGAAAGGCGTTTTTTCTTTGTTCTAGAATATCGTAAAACATATTTTCCTGGTTTATATAGCCTAAAAAAAAGGTTTGAAAAATGGCCATTTTTGGACCAAAACCATGGGTTAACACCTTTGGAAAAATGTCAGTTTTTCTATTTTTTGACCTGCTTGTTTTTGTAGCTTAGAAAGGCTTTTTTTTGTTCTAGTATATCGTAAAACACATTTTCCTGGCCTATATTGCCTAAAAAAAGAACATGGAAAAATTGTAACCATGGGTTAACCCCTTTGGAAAAATCTCAGTTTTTTGATTTTTTGAAGTGTTAGTTTTTATAACTTAGAAAGGCGTTTTCTCGTTCTAGAATATCGTAAAACACTTTTTCCTGGCCAGTATTGCCTAAAAAATGGGTTTTACGATATTCTAGTTGGGATTTTTCCAAAGATTTTATTTTACGGTTTTGGTCAAAAATTTGAATTTTCCATCTTTTTCGACTTTTTTAAAATCCTCTTATTTTTAGTCTAGAAGAGCTTTTTTTTGTTCGAGAATATAGTCAAACACATTTTCCTCGTTTCTTTTGCGTAACAGAAAAAGATACAGAATTTTCCATTTTTTGACCAAAACCATGGACTAACGCCTTTGTAAGATTACAGATCTCAAATGCATAGTTGACTTCTGGTAAGATCCATTGAACGTAAACCTGACTTTTGCGAACGATCGCAATGTCACTGAAGATTGCTCTCGCTCGAGGACGTGTGCATAAGTATTACACAACAAATGTATGTTGTGGTTCAAATTTATCCTTGGTTTTACTAATTATCATACATGACCACTGATACCTAACAACAAAGAAAAATAGAGTTTAAACCAAGGATAAAATTGAACCAAAACATGAACACCCAAAAAACAAAACACTTTTATTTCAATTTTGTAAAGT